>JAQQPU010015262.1:6789-21491 GCA_029168905.1 Artemia sp. Kazakhstan ARC1039
CCCCCCCCCCCCCCCCCCGAATACCAGAAAAAATCCCCTCTGAAAACGTCTGTATACTTCCCAATAACCAATACTATATGTTAACATTGGGTAAAGTTCACAACTTTCAGCCGTCCCCCAGGGGACTTCAGAGGATTAAGTCATCCTAAAAGACATAGTTATCATATTTTCGACCGTGCTGAACAAAGTGGCTATCTCAAAATTTTTATCGGGTGACTTTGGGAAAATAATGAGCTTGGGAGGGGGCCAAGTTGCCCTCCATTTTTTTTGGTCACTTAAAAAGGGCACTAGAACTTTTAATTTCCGTTCGAATGAGCCCTCCCAAGATATTCTAGGACCACTGGGTCGATACGATCACCACTGGAAAAAAAACAAACAAACAAACAAATAAACACGCATCCGTGATCTTTCTTCTGGCAAAAAATGCAAAATTCCACATTTTTGTAGATAGGAGCTTGAAACCTCCACAGTAGGGTTCTCTGATACGCTAAATATGATGGTGTGATTTTCATTAAGGTTCTATAACTTTAGGGGGTCTTTCCCCTTTTTTTGAAAATCAGCAAAATCTTCTCAGGCGCCTAACTTTTGATAAGTAGGACTAAACTTGATGAAACGTATATATTTGAAATCAGCATTAATATCTAATTCTTTTGATCTATCTATTGGTATCAAAATTCCGTTTTCTACAGTTTCGGTTACCATTGAGCCGGGTCGCTCCTTACTTACAGTTCGTTACCACGAACTGTTTGAAATTAAGGAGCAATATTAAATTTTAAAGGAATAGAAATTATTCCGTATATGAGGTGGACTCTCCTCAATTCCTAACTTCTTAAGTTTTTTATGGTTCTTTTTACACTTCAACGTGAGTTCTTACGGTTGGTTTTCTGTGGGTGTTTGGCTTCATTAGCCGGTAAAGCAGAGGTTATTTCAAAAGACTATATTACAAGTTCTTGAACCTTGGTAAAAATTACAGACAGTCCATTCAAGAGACTGAAAGGAGGTGATATGACTTGACTTATGGGTCTTGCTAAGGATGTAGCACAGACATAAATGAGACCAGGCAACTCAAGGCTGACTTATCGCTTGTCAGAGACGCTGCTTCTTCCACTGGGATGTAGCCTTGAGCGTGAAGCTTGTTGGCCCTGTCTTTTTGTTTAGTGGGGGGGACTACCTTGTATCATTTGCATTCGTGCAGGGAATGTCGAAGTCATACACGACCCGTGCCGGAACGTCATTTGGCATACGAAAGAGTTGACTGTATCAGCTAACAATGCACAAGGGGAGCTGCCTCGAGAAAAGAGCTTGCAAAATAGGTAACTGGAGCGTCTGGGTGCTAAGTCGGCGCAGTGAAGATCCTAGATTTTTAGCAGTCCTCTGGTCTGAGCGATATTGGCGGCTTGAGAATAAATTTTGCGACTGACTTTATCCTAGGACCATGTGCTATGCATGACTAACGCGTTCCAAATACAAATTTTAGTATGGCAGCCTATGTGCACCTTTGCTATATACTGCTGTTGATGCGTATCAACAGGTGTCGAGGCTTTGGCTATTCAAGATGTAAGCTCTTATTAAACTACATGGAGGGCTTAGGTGACCTTTTCTTATGCTTTCCGAGACTGAGGCTAAGTCATTGGCAAAGTCAGCATCAGAAAGCATCCGGTCTCCCAACAGAAGATCGAGTCAAAGAAGATTGGCCATGCAGGTTATTATGAAGTGTATAACGCAGTTTAAGAGCTTGGGAAAGGTAGCGCAACCTTACTGGGCGCTTATCTTCACTGAGATTTTGGGGCTGCGTCTTCCATTCCCTTGCACACCGCTCTTTGTACATATTGGTTTTCAAAAAGTGTCCTATAATTCTGGGTGCGCCTGTATCTCTCCGTATCAGCCAGAGTGAAAGACGATCTACAGAATATAAAGCTACCATAAACTCAATAAATGCGATGTAGGCTTTTCTGTGAAACTCTTGCGTCTTCTTTATCAACTGGCTCATAGTGAGGATTTGCTCCGTAGTCACACAAACGAAGTGTGTTTATGTCTTTCTCGTCTCTGAAAGATACTTGATACGACCAGTTTATACATACTTTAGAGCTGGATGAGCCTCTCTCCCTTGTCATTCAGTGTATCTAAATTCGCAGGCCTACAACACTTCTCTATACACTCTCCCTGTCGTTGAGCGTAACGTTTGATATACCAGAAGAATGACAATGTCGTGGGATAGAACTTTAGACAAGGTTGTTGAGAGTTCTGCGTAGAACTGGTGTCTCTGCACCTCTGCAGGATTCAGGTTAGTAGAAGCAAAGCAAACAATAATCTTTCACTTCCCATGCTTGTACTGGAGCTGATCCATTAATGTTCTATCTGAGATTGGTGGTGGGGATATCAAAGATGCTTAGCTACTCATCAGTATTCATATACTGGCATAAAAACTGGTAAAAAAAAAATTCAGACTAATAGTGGAAACAATGATGCCAGCCTTTAACCACAGTTTTGGATGTGCAAAACCATCAGAAAAAGCGATGTACCTCAAAAAATTTCGCTGCATACGATAGGGTGGAAAAGTAATACAAAACAAGGCTTTTGACGTTTATTTTGAAGAGATTACTGTGGCTCATAATTTTCCTGTACTCCTTGTCTTTTATACTTCTTTGCTGGGTGGCGATTCGAGCTGCAGTTGCATTATATTGAACACACCGTTGTATTTGCTTTAGAAAACTTCAGTGTTTTTTTGGAAAACACTATCGATTAATAAGTGATGGGCTTTGCCATTGAATGTTTCATAGAAACTATATGGCGCCATTGAATGTTTTATAGAAACCATATGGCACCAAAAATTTATATGGCAACTATCCGTCTTCTACGCATCTATCCAACTATCAGGAGTCTAATCGTACCTATGTCCAAAGTTTTTGTTAGGTCGAGGATTTATCACAAAATAAACAGTTTATCCTCAAGCGAGAATTGCTGCCTAATTTGCTTCACCACCACCACGCACAATTTATACGCACGTTTATATACAATATTTATTTCATATTCATCTCCTTTTGTAGTTGGATCTAGATAATTTCGGAGACCACACTGCCTTTCCATGACGATAAATAAAAGTTGTAACACCATCATCAGTAGTAACACCAAAATATAAATAAATAAATTACCGAAATATGTGGTATTTTTGTGAATTTCTATTACTGTTTCTGAAACACTGTCAATTAATAGGATTTTATCCCTATTTGAACTTTTATCTTCATCTGGGAAACTTCAAAATTTGAACTTGGAAAATCTGGTAAATTTCAAGAAATACTGAGAAGAATTAAGGTATCTGGGTCTAGGCATGTAGAGCAGTAGAATAACGATAAACATCGGTGGAACCTGCATTAGTAGCCACAGTAAACAATAGTACCTTAGATCTCCTGTGCTTAGTTGATAATAGCACGCCAAGTCAATTGATTTTTCTTTTATAATCCTAAATTGGAGGGGGAAAATATCACCTTGATTTTGCTTCCATCTAAAATTGAGAGCAGCTGCAAAACATATGTACAAATTTTCAAAGCTATGTCTTTCTCAAACTACAAGTAAGTGTTATTTGAAAGTTACTTATAGAAAGACTAATCCATTTTGCGAGTTTGTAAATCCTTCTGCAGTTAAAAAAAAAAAAATCTAAAATAAAGAAAAATTAGACAAATATGTAATTTTTACTAAATACCTGACATAATATTGATGTGCGACATGAATTTTTTCCCAATGAGAGTTACAAAAATTCGGCAATGTTGGAAAAATCCTACGCAATGGAAGCTCATACCAGCTATTACCAGTATGTCAGCGATATAACATCATCTATTCCATGTTGGGATTTAATATAAGCAATAACAAATTTATGGGTTCAGCTTTGAGTACGTCTGTCGTGCAATGAATAAATCATATCACATTCTATATTATATCTACATAATAAAAAATTACTGCTTTTTGGTTTCTAATAGGATTTTTTGGTCTTTTCTAGGTAATTTTGTTTAAAATGCAGTTAGTCGCGGTGATGAGTCTTTTTCCCGGTACAACCATTTAGTCATTTTTTATTTATTATGTACTTCTTCTTGTGAGAAGAAGAAGAAGACGAGAGACTACAAAAACGGACGGAATTGAAATACTACTATTAGTAAATTATTACAGCACCAATGTGTCCTATACATATCAACCTTTCTCTCATTATAGCCCTAAAAAGCGGGGATAAAACCATATTTTTCGTGAAGATTAGAGTTTGAAATATGGTCGGTCGGATGGATACCCAGAAATATTCGTAAATAATTCCTCTGGAAAACATCATGAAATAAGGCTCCGTTTTCTGGAGCGCCAAGGTTTCAAAACCCTAGTTAATCACTGTAGCTTGTAATATTCTGATCTTGGTTTGCAGACTCACCTTCATGTTCTTGCAAAGCTTTTTTTCAACTATGAAATGTCACCCCGGCCATTGACTACTTTAATTCTAATTTCTTCACTGCTTATACAATCAATATCTTCACTGCTTTACTATTTATCATTATTCATTGGTCATTCAGAGCGATAACATCTATCAGTTTAAAACAGTTAAAAACAGTGCGTAACGACGGGGAGAAGTTAGCCACGGCCCCCAGCATAGCAGCGTCTCCGGAGAAAGACTCATTTTGTCGACAAATGAGGAAGAGAGCGCTACAAAGCTGTGTTTAGATTAATGTTATTTGGATTAGATTAGAATGTTTAGATGGACTGTGTATTGTAATAGGATCGATTTATATTCCGCCTAAAAAAATCTCGTACCAAAATGAAGCTACGTGGAATTTATTGGAAAAAGAAATAGATGAAAAAAGTGCTCATTTTGAAAAAGATAGGTTAATATTAATGGGTGATTTTAATGCTTATGCGAGTGATGAAGTTGAATTAAAAGATGTGTTAATTCCAGGTATTCCATCAGCAGTCCCCGCCCTCTACAGGATTCCCAGCAGGGATGAAAAAAGAAGAACAAATCAATGAAAACGAAGGTTACTAACACTATGCACAGAAACATGTTTGATGAATGGATATGGAAGATTTGGAAAAGATAAAAGTCGGGGGGAGTTTGTTTACATGCATTGTTGGGGTTAAAGCAAGTTTAACTGATTATCTTTTGGTGGATATTCGCTGGGATCCGAATGACCTTAATGTCGAAGTGCTTAAGCTAGTAGGATGGGATCCTCTAACAGTATGTTTAGAAATTAGATCAAAGAGTACGTCCCATGGGAGGGATATTTCAAGGGAAAATCAGATGTATAATGAAAAAGTTTGACGTCAGATACCTAGGGAATGGTCTACAGAGGAAAAAGTTAAATTAAGGGAAGTGTTTTCAGACGATGATGTAGCTATAAGTCTAAGTGAATTAGAGAAGGTAAAGCTATAGGACATAGTTATAGGATCCTTTCCATTATAGGATCCAGTTACAGGACATAAAGGAGGTTGTAAGGATTTAGAAGTTTTTGCTGATGAATGTAGAATAAACAAATTAGAATTAATTAAAGAATTAGAGATTTTGAGGGAAGAAGAAAAAGAGGAAAATAGGTTTAGACTAGTAATAAAGTTTAAAAATGCTCGCCGGGAGAATAAACACCTTTTAAAACAGAAGAAGAGACTGGCTATTCAAAAAGGTAAGGAGGAGCTGATCCAGTTTTATGGGAAGAGTGATACGCGGTCTTTCTGGAGAAGGATAAAACAAGAGGCCTAGCCCAGCCAAAAGTACCTGACCCGAAAACATGGCCGACATACTACAACGAAGTGGTCCAGGATGACTATTCGTTTGATTGCTGGCTCAGTGACGAATTATCAAATACAAAGAAGGAGATCAGCCTCCCACTGAACAAACATGATTGTGATCTGATAAAACCCGCATCGAAAGAAGAAATTGAATCATGCATAAGCGCCATGGAAGGTGGATCAACACCTGCTAGTGATGGATCCCAACAAAGATCTTGAAACAATTCTGACTTCTCTTTGTGCCCATCTTCTTGGCTATCTTCAACTCAGTTCTGGCTTCTGGAGAACGGCCCTCGCCGTGGAAAAGATCCTTGATTTTGCCGCAATTCAAAAAAGGAGACCCAGCAGATCACAGTAATTATTGACCGATATCTTTAATACCTAGTCTTAGCAAAATATTAGAAAGAATACTAGATTCTAGATTAGCTCATTGGTTAGAAAAATATAGGATTTTGAATTAAGAGCAGACAGCGTTCCGAGATCGATATAATGCTATTGATAGGGTTTTAGTCCTACAGGCACTTGTAGAGAAATGAGCAAAGGGGAAGAATAGGTCTTACGTTGAATTTTTAGATCAAGAAAGGGCCTTCGACAATATTGATAGGATTCTCCTGTGCTTAGAACTGTTAAAGGTAGGCCTACCAGGACTTTTCGTTAGTATATTAGCTGATCTGTAAAGAAAGACATTTGGTATAGTTAAAATTTTAGGGAAGGGAGGGTAGTTTGGGTCAGTCGAAAACGGAATCAGCCGCTTTATGGCATGTTAGAAACAGTTTGCTGCGGCAATGCCAATTCCAAACAAAAATGAATACTTGTCAAAAACGGGCATATTTAAGAGCTGAAATCACAAAACTTGTTTTTGTTTCACAAACTAATACGAAGGTGATGACATGTCAATTCTAAACCAAAAAGGATTCTATCGAAAAGTGGCACGTTTAGGCACTAGGTCAAAAACGTGGGCTTTTGTTCCATAAGCTAATATGAAACCAATGGCAAAAGTGCATTTTCATTTTTTAATTAGGGGTCTGTTGGAATTCAGTGGTACAGTCAGTACTTTGAACAAAAGATTACAGTTAAGAGATAAATCCCTCTTTAGAAAAAGAATCTACAAAAATTAAAGTAGACATTTTATTTACAAATATATTTTTTAGAGGGTTTTCGTTCAAATAGGAAAATATGGATTTCAATGGTTTTATATCTAGTGGGACTCTTGTTAAAAAGGATTTAAATGGCCATATTCATTGGAAAGGGGTGGTTGTATCCGCTCTAAATAGCTCCCTCTGGAGCTATTGCTTTGTCCTTATATCCTTTCACTCTATTCCGTCAACTCTAGTTCTACTTAGCCTTTTGTGTCATTCCTATCTAGTATTCATTGGTATTAAAAAAAATTTACAAGAAATATTGATTATTAGACATTGAAACATTGAAATAAAAGATTACTTTATAAAATACACGGTTTTTTCTTCTTCCACTGTCAAACTAAGTATATTGTTTTCTCATCTGGTAGAGAAAATCCCTCCTAGTTATCTTTGGTCCTTGGATTCGTAGTAGCTGCAAACATTTTGTAGCCTTAAAGAAATGAAGGATTTATGTCCTTATGTAGAGTATCTAAGTTTCAGGACACATTAGTGGTTCAGTTGAGCATTCATCTCAAAAATTTATGTTATCCATAAGAAAAATACTAAGTATTTCGTTATAGTGGTCTGTAAGTAAAGAGTGACTTGGCCCAATAGCAATCGAAACTAAAAAAGGAAATTTATTCATCAAAAGTCATGGTTTTAAGGAAATTCACCTGATTTTTGAGAAAGGAGGAAACACCATCGAAATGTCAAACACGTTAATATGCAGCATATTAGAGAGCCCGACTGTAGAAGTTTCAAACTTCTATTTTCTATTTAAAACATAGGATTTTGTATTTTATGCTAGAAGAGATACTGGTTTATATATTTTCTTTCCCTAGGCACAATTGCATCCAACTAAACCTAGAATATTAGAAGAGGGCTTGTTTGATTGCGAATCACAAATTTTAGTTACCTTTGAGAATAACCAAAAACATTGAAGGGTAGCTAGCTCCTGTTCCATGCCTCTTTTTACCCATATAATAACAGATCAAATTCGGCAATATTAATTTGATTCAAATGGTAGAAAGGCCCGATCATTTTATCTTTGGGAAGGAAATGATCCCTTATAGTCCCAGGAGTAGTAAGTTGCGTAGTTTGCCCATCGTTCACATATAATATTTCTTATCGAAGAATATAAAAAAAATATTATGGGAAGGATTATTTTTTGTGGGAAGGGGGCTTTGGACGGTATGAAGACTTACAATGGGAATAATTTTCCATGGTAAGAAGATTCGGAGAAATTTCTATGGCATATTTTACACAGAAAGCGGGAAAGGATTTCTTGTCAAAATTTGCAAAACAATCAGATATTCAATTTATAAAACAAAGTTTTAAACTTAAGAGAAACAAGAGCCATTTTAAATATGAGTGGAGCTGCCCCTTTCTCAACCCTTGCTCTTTAAGCTAGTTTGTTTTCGTTGTCGTTCTATGATTCGTTCCTTTAGGAACGAGTCATAGAACACAAGGGTCGTTGAATTTTAAGTATTTTTAAAGAGCTTGTTTATAGAGTAAAGAGTGAGGATTAAGGATGGGGCTGGCCACCTAACTTACGGAATAACTTCTGTTCATTTTAAGTCTCAACCTTGCTCTTTATTTTCAGTTGAAAAAAGTTTTGTCTTTTCATTTGGTTATTCAATAAAACCAACTGGTTATTGACGCCAAATTATAACGTGAAGTGGTGTGGGGTTCAGAATTTGAAGGTATAGTACCTGAGCCGTCAATGGGGTATAGTATCTGAGCCGTCATGATTAAATTTCCTATTTGAGATGTTTTAGATGAATAGCAATCGTAAACGGGGGGGGGGGGCTGACTAAGCTTTACTATAAGGCTTGCTGAATATTACTTTCTTTCCTTGTGTTTGTAAAAGCTGCAGTGTGGCAGGAATTGTGAAAAACGCTCTACTTGAATGCAAAAACTGATAATTAAAAAAAGTTCAATTTTTGTTATAACCTTAAGTAACACTTTGTTCTCAAAGTATTAGTAAATATTGGTTACTGAAGGATGAGAAATCTCTGTTATTTTAGGACAACCCTGAATAAGGTATTAATAACGATAAGACATTACATAATAGAGAAAAACGGAATTTTTTAAGTGGAAGTAATCAGCTTCTTTAAAAAAATATTTGTCATCATAAGTTTGAATAAAGTAAAAAACAAGTATTTTTTCGAGTAAGATTATGCTCAGAAGAATTTTTCCTCCGAAATAGTGAACAAGATTTTTTTTTTTTGGGGGGGGGGGGAGGCATTTGCAGCGAGGATGCACTTTTACGGGGGCAAATTCACGAGGGAAGTATTTTACGTGTGGGAACTTTCCTTGGTGGAATTTCCCTGGGGGGGGAATTACCATGAATTGGGACGTATGTGTCCCGGTAGTCTTCGAAAAACGATCAGAAATTAAATTTTAAGAAAAACTTTTTTTTCAACTGAAATTAAGGAGCCACACTAAAACTTAAAAAAAGAAATTATTATAAATGTGGGCTGCCTCATTCTCAATGCCCCTCTCTTTACGCTAAGGATAGACTTTTCGCTAGGATAAGTTTATAATGATCATCCTGTGTCTATTCCATTGATTGTATCCTGTAAGGTCTGATCCTATTAGGAATTTTACTTGCTTTTCATTCATAGTAATGAAACTTAACTTTTAGCTTAAAACTGAACGGGAATTTAGTCAAGATACCAGAATTTGTGAATTAAAAATATTGATCTTTTAATAAATCAACAAATTATTCTAAATAAATTGCAAATAAATGGCTTAAATTGAATAGTAAAATTAGTAGTAATTAGTAAAAATATTATTAAAATAGTAACCGTCCTTTTTTTTATAGTAAAACTTTTGGTTTCTCTAAAAGGGTAAAGAATCACATTTTTGTATCACTCACTGTTTGAAATATGATCAGTTTAAAGGTATCATGATAAGTCTGTTGGCTGGCATCCCCCCTCCCCTCGCTGGGTTCCTCCCTTGGAAAAAACCCCCCCCCCCCCGCGGAAAATAATACCCCCCGGAATTTATGTCTCCTCCAATCTCCTCTTCTCTGGTATCTGCCTCCCCCTAGAAAGTTTCTGCGGGTGCCCTATCTAGCCATTCCAATTTCCAATCGAATGAACCCTTTTCAAAGTTTCTACGATAGTTCCATCGATACGGAGTGCCCTGGTATTGAAAAAAAAAAAATAGTACATTGTGCCAACATCGTTCTTTACTTAGGCAACGCCATTGCGCTGCCTATGATTTCTGAAAAGGGGGACGGGGGTTGATTAAAACTGTGAAAATAAGGAAATTTCATTTGCTAACTTCTAATCAGTACTGCAACAGGGAAATAGCCGGAATTTCATAGTGGAGAGAGATCCACGAAGTGGCGGGAGCATTGGAAATTTTCCGCAAAATGTTTTACCACAAAGGGGCAACCTAAAAGTTTTAGCACAGATTTATCTACTAGGTTTCACAATAGTCTTTGGTTTAAGATAGTAATATTGTGCCATGGAGCGTTAGAACTTTTTCTTATTGTATTTTATTATTGGTAAGGAAAAATGTTCCCTTTAATTTCCATTTTATTTTATTTTCCTTTTAATTTCCTTTAATTTTCATTTAATTTTTCCTCGTTTATGCTCTTTTTTTCGGCCATAGAAATGTCATTTGAAATTTGATATAGGATCTTTGTTCTTCTTCTAATAACTGGTGGAATAGGTGTGATGGTTTATCATTTTTCTTTTCTTTTTGTTATTTTCACGTCGTAATATTGATTTTCTCAGATGGTAGTTCGTGCGTGACCCGGAAAAGGCTAATTATCTGTTTTAGCGGAGAGCCGAGATAAGAGCTACTTTCGCTGTGTTTGAATGTTTTTGTATGAATTTCTTAGACCTTTCCTGAACTTCAAAGAATAAACACCTCTGTTTGAAAATCTTCGCACTTTGCGAAGTTAGATAGCAATAAGGGTTCCTGGTTGAGGCCAATTTTAGGACTTGGGTTCTAATTATTGGTTGATGTGGTAAAACTTTCTACTGTAGCCCCATCCAAGAAAATACCAAACGTATGCTAAGAAACGTTTTTCGTAAAATTCTTAGTGAGTTTTCAGAAAATTGAAGGACATCACACATTTTAGTGGCAGATCAAAAATTTTACGTTTTCAGTTTTTTTTACCAGAAAATAAATAAAATGCATTTCTTACTGCTGAGTCTGTATAATCTTAGACCTTTTACGGCACAATTTCTAAATTATTTAAATTAGTTTAAAATTAGATTCTTTAAAATTTAGTGTTACAATGTTGAAGCAAAGTTTCGGGTTCAAGGGAAATCTGACTTGTCTACCTGTGAAAAAATCGAATGTCGCTTATATTGATTTACTTTGTTAATATTATTGTTTTCCCATTTCAGATCAGTTTTATTGTAGAATATCGGAAAAGGTATCTTAATTAAAATTGAAAGTTCGAGTGACTTTTTAAACGGTGACAGCCATTTCCCCATAGCAAATTGACCTTTCCCTGCCATTTGTGGTGTAATTCCAAAATTTTGGCCCACACTGGACCAAAATGCTATCGGACGTTATTTTTAAGATATCCTACAATCACTCTTTCACATTTTATGTTTATGCTAAAAATTTGAAATTCAATAAATTGAAATTTACTCGCTAGCTGTTGTTAGCGCAAAATTATTTGCTTGATTTTAGAAGAAAAGGTTGGGTTCTGTTTGAAAACTTTGCAATGAAATTCAACGAGTCTTTGAGCTCTAAATTGAGTATCCAACACAAACATAAATTCCATATTTGGGTCAAAAATGAATGATCGCTGATGCGTGTTTGATTTTCCAGGGCTTTGTGTCGAACCATTGGTCGTAGATTGTCGGCGAAAAGTTCATTCAAACGGAAATTTAAGGTTTGTGTGTTGTTTAATAACAAGTGAGGAACGTCAAAGCACCTTTCAAGATATTCCCCAAACTAGAACCAAAAACCTCGAGCCAAGGCACTGTGCTTTACTCTTGAGCGGGAAAAATACAGGTTGATAATCATGGTAATTGACATAATCACAGATTCTTCTTTAAGAAATTTGAAATAAAAAAATAAAATATTGTTTAGGACAATTTGAGGACAATGCATTTCTAAATACCTGTGACTTTTTTTGGATTATCAAAGGGGTTAAAGGATTTATTGGTAGTTCATATACCTTGTTACAAATTTTTGGAACTGGAACTGGTTTGTAGCAAATACGCATCGGCAAGCCCTCTTATTCTTGAAGCATTGTGAATTGGTTTCCCCTATTTTCATTTTCTTATACTTTGAATTTTCGCTCTTGAAGTATAGTGGGGCAAATTTTAAACCAAGCGTAAAGGGTGAAGGTTAGAAGTGGATGACTACTGATCTGCTCATTTGAAGAGGATAATTTCTGTTCGTTTTGAGTTCTTATTTCGCTTTTTGTTTTCTTGGGGAAACCAAATTTGATTATGAGAAATAGCGAAACGATGTTGACCCACTTTAGAACTCCATGTTTTACGAAAAAAAAAATGCAAAAGTGAATTCATCTCATTTCTAGGCTACCTTTACAAAAACCAAGGATGCCAATACACAAGAAAAATATAAGGACATTTGTGATATTATGCTCCTGTTATGTGGTCTGCCACATTCTTCAGCTGCTGCAGAGACATAATTTTTCTACTTTGCAATTCCAAAACTAAATACAAAATTAGCTGCGTTCGTTTTCGTCGTTCTATGGAAATCAAAATCCTCGGTTTTACAATTAAGCCGTTCGTTTTCGCCGTTCTATGAAATGTTTCGCTTATAAGCCGTTCTTTGAAATGCCGTTCTTCGTTCTTAGTACCGTCGTTCTTATAACGACGAACTGAGCCTCATACTCCGTTCAACAACTTTAGTTTTACTTTTGGGCGCCAAGTTAAAAAAAAAAAAAAAAAAAAACACTACAGAAAACAAGTTTATTGATATTTTATTTTGTAGATTTTGTTGATGGGGTCTTTCATCTAAAAAATGGTAGTGATTTGTTTTTCGTATATGTGGCACAGTTTTGAAATCTTCAGAAAGTTCTGGAAGCATTTTTGGGATAAATTGCTTTCCAAACTTACAAAAATTCCTTAGGGGTCACTTGGAAACATCATGGGAGGAATTTCTAGATATCTTAGATTACAACTAATACTAAGAAACTCCAGCTAACCCAGGTTTTAATACCCTTAGGAATATGTTCAATTGTTCAAACGTCTTAAGCTTAAAATTTAGAAAGGAAATTCGGCTGATTAAGTGTTAGGCTAAGTGCCACAACTATGAGTATTGTCCATATTATGGAGTAAAAAACAGTTTCTTAACATGTGTCTCTGTGTGGAGTCCACTATCTAGGATTGCACCCCCATTTCAACTAATCTAATGTCTATGCCCATTCATAAGCATTCAAAAGCAAGAGTGCCCATTTGCACTCTATAGAACGGTGCAACAGTCACTTTCCTTTAGTAACTCTATTGCTTGTTTTGCTACATTCACAAGTATATTTTCCATTTTTATTGTGCTGGTTGATTGAAATTTTATCTGTGACTTCTGAAATTTTATTTGGCTAAGGAAAGCTCTTATAAGCCGTTTTTTCAGTTAAAACGAAGTTCTTAGAACGGCGAAATAAAACGCAATTTAAGAGTAAAACCGAGAAAATCTTTTTAGTACTAAGAACGACGAACGGTGAAAACGAACGCAGCTATTTTGACTTCTGATGCAAAAACCTAGTTGTTAAACGGAAGTCAAATAACTTATTTGGCGTTTTAGAACGTGATGGGACTCAGATTGCATTTCCTCTCATGCACAAAAAGTAATCTGACTGACAAAAGGCTAGAAATGGGAGTGAAAATAATAAAGATGATGCCAGTCTTACCTACGAATAAAAATTCTCATTGGAAAATGACCCTCAAGGTCCCACAAATAATTTTTTGCTGTTTACTTATGTTCATCAGTTTTGTTATTTCACACTTAATCATTTTATAAGGATTTTTTTTTATTATATTTGACATTAAATGACCCCTTTGAAAAAGGTTTGCAATGCGTCTTTCGCTCATCAATACAAGTGGAAAAAATTAGCCTCCAGTTTTTGATTTTTCAAGGAAACATTTTGGCTAAAAAGGCTCATTTCTGAATGCCTGGGGACACATTTGCAAATTCTGAAGCCGGCAACCACGTTCGTAATTGATTCAATAAAAAAATTGTAAAAGGAGAATATAGAAATTAACCTTTCATATTTTACAGCAAAGTAGGAAATTAGATTGTTATATTTCTATATGAATGAATACATTGATGTATTTTTGGAACCGAATGTAAAGTAAAGTTTTTAGCTGTCAATTTCCACTTTATGACCTTACCATCTTGGAAAGTGGACTAGCCTAGTTTGGTTGTGTGAATAAAGGCAGTAAATTTTTACCAAATCATATTATTGACGTACGAATAAAGTGAATATACTAGTCGATGCCTTTTTTTATGCTCTTTCCAAATATAATAATCATTTTTGTTGGAAATGAATCTTACCCCCACCCCTAGGCCTATATTCCAATTCAGGGTATAGGCTATATTTGCACATTAGGAGGGTCAAGGTAAAGTTTAAACTTACCTCCTATTTACATCAGAAATAAAATTGGCCCCCCCCCTAATGTGTAAATTTACCCTGAATTTCTATATAGGCCTATAGGGGTGGTGATACAATTCTTTTCCAACAAAATGATTATTATATCTGGAAAGAGCATTACAAAAGGCATTGAGAGGTATATTCACTTTATTTGTAAGTCAATAATATGATTTGGTAAAAATTTACCCTTTCGGCTATCTTGGAAAGGTGTTAGGCTAGGAAAAGAACACTTTCAGGGA
>JAQQPU010015263.1:0-19660 GCA_029168905.1 Artemia sp. Kazakhstan ARC1039
GCCTACATTGTTTAATATTTCCACCAGCTAATTTTGAAAAAGAAGGGTATATAACCATCTTGGCTTCATAATGTACGCGCATGAATAACACGTCATATTCCTTACAGTCTCATGTCTTTTGGACCCGATGGGATGTTTATGTTTCGTTGATGATATTGCATTTTCTGCACAGTTAATTTCGCAGAGCGGTAAAAGTGTTTAAAAATAGTTGTTTTCGATGTGCATGATTTCTGAAAATGGTGATAATTTTCTTTTTAATATTGTTATTCATAGCTGGATGTCTGCAAGAACAGTTGAAGTGGAAGTGTTTAAGGTTAGTAAGTTTTGGAAGTCGTAATCAGGAATCATTTAGGTCATGGGGAACTTTTAAAAAGATAATGTTAATCAAGAAAGTGTCAGAATTGAATGTTCAATCCGTTCGCTTGTCTAACTCCCGAAATATGAGGTCTGATATGACGTTCTGATAACTTTTTTCTTACACATTTATAACTGTTAATGGAGCCTCTATATTGAAAATTGGAACTTGTGTATTATACACAACCTAGAAATTCAAACTTTTTCCTTAATTGACTTTCAATATTGATTTTATTGCTGGATGTTTGCATGAACAGTTGCAGTGGAAGTGTCTAAGGTTTGTAATTTTTAGAAGTCGTAATCAGGAATCATTTAGGTCATGGGGAAGTTTTAAAAAGATAATGTTAAGCAAGAAAGTGTCAGAATTGAATGTTCAAATCGTTCGCTTGTCTAACTCTCAAAGATGTGGTCTGAAATACGTTCTGATAATTTTTTTCTTACACATTTGTAACTCTTTATGGATCCTCCAAATTAAAAATTGGAACATGTGTGTTTTAGCGACCACAACCTAGAAATTCTAACTTTTTCCTGTCCAAATAACCCGCTAAAATGTAAATTAATCTCTGACGGTTCCATTGTTTTGGCAACTATGCTTCAAAAGAACTGCTATCTTAGGCTTGAAGCGTAAACAACATATACAATGTTCCAAGCTGAAATTGTGTCAAAACACTTAATGCGTAGTTCGACAAGCATATTACGTAAATTCAATGCTAACGTTCCTAGAACTTTGTCTGATGTCACTCCCGGTAGTTTTCTAGCTCTCTGATTGGCTGTGTCGTCATTCTCTGTCGGTTAACCCCCTCCCTACTAGCGAGCTTGCGCAGTACAGAAGCAATATCCACCTTGAAGTTTCTCTTTTTTACGACTCCTTCATAAGTCTGTTACTAGACTATTTTAGTTCTATGGGTGTATGTCACAAAATTCGGAGAAGGAGAAACAACAACCTACTGCGAATTTTCACAAGTCGGTAAACTACTGTCCTGTTGGTTCAAATCCCTTCTTGCAGACCTGACCGAGTCGGACAACAGTTGTTCGTTTGCGTCTGCAAGAAGTGAATTTAAAAGGGCAACAGTTTTCTCACCACTCCTACAGTATCTTGTTAAGAGAAAAGATTCTACCGGAAACCGATTGCGAGCGATACCCTGCCTAGTAAGCTTTGTCTTTACTTGACGGCTTTTTCTTGCTATCTCCTTATGGGATGCTAACCTGGCACCTTTGAAGTGCTCAAGAACCTCGAATAATCGATCCTTTTGTTGTTTTGTGCAGCTCCGTATATTACACAGTAATTTAGTGTCTGAGTTAACTTCAGTATGCAGCTATTTGTAGTTTTTGCTGCCTGACAAACAAGAAACTGCCGTCAAGACAAAATTTCAGATGGTTCTAGCATTGTTTTGAGCCGGACACCTCTTTTTGATGATGAACTTCCGGCATAAAACTATTTATTTTACTACCTAGAGATTACCATCCTTATAGAAACTTTATTAATTAAAATTTTTATCTTCTCGAGATCAGTTGTTAGAACGAATCACAAATCAATTTTAGCAAGCATATGAAAATCTTCGAATACAGGACAAAAAAAAATGAAAGACATTTCCTCTCTGATAGTTTCAATGAAGACGAAAAAAAAATTCCAACCTCCCAGATGATATGAAATAGGCGCATCCAGACACGCAATTCAATCATGAGCAAATTAGTAAATATGGCAACTGTTTTCTGGTAACGAAACAGCCCTCGAATGGAAAAGTGGTAGACACTTTTACATCCAGTTGTATGCCTGGGTGAACCTTCATCCACATTCGATATTTCAACAAGGTTGTTCGTTTTTTAAGTGCTCCAAGAAACGGTCGGAGAAAAAACAAACAATCTGAACAATGTCCATAAAATCTATAATCTCCTCATGAACAGTTAAAGAAGATTCTCTTGATTTCCATCTTGAGATTCTTGACACTAACTGCGGTGGTATGGACCAAATCGCTACTCCCCCAGTTTTATTATTTCTGCGCACCATTTGTCTTGTGTGCATCATCGCAGCAACACGTTCCGTCTTTAGCCTATTCCGAAGCTTTGTCTTCATGTTTGACAAAACTGAGGCCTGCCGTTCTGACTCAGCAGACGAATGAAGGAGACAGCACAGCTGCAACATAAATTCCCAAATATCATCAAACGTCGGTTCCCCCCTTTTATCTTTCACCATCCGTAATTTTTTCCCGAACATATCAGGTTCAAAAACTGTCACTAAGTCTATTTTTCACAAAGTCTCTCCTAGACTCTAATTCTAACCACTGCACATCAAGGATGTCTTTTTTCCCTCTATTTCTCAATTAGTATTCCTCAACAAATTTGGAAATCGAACCATGAGTGCTACGAGTGTTCTGGGTGAACCGCTCAAAGCAACGGCAGGATCGATGCACTCGAGGTTTTTGAGCGTTTGATTTTCGCTGTTTAACATCTTGGCAATCAGCCTGCAGAGCTCTACAATATATAACCTGCAGTTTTTTCGGAATTCTGCAAGCTTCAGCAGAAAACGACTGTAACAAATGACATCCAGTGTTTGACCCAAGGTTTAATTTGCTCAGAGGAAGAACTACACTCTGGAGTGTCTGATCCTCCAGGGAGAGTTTCAAAACTTCCTCATGTGCAGCCCTTTCTATCACACTGGGCTTCGCAAAGCACTTCAGTAGCGAGGTAAATGTAGCTCTGGTGCTATTCAAAATCCTTCGAACGCGAACTGCTTTGCTCTGAAACTCCAGATTGAACACATTGATCTTCTTCAGCATGACAGACAGAAAATATATATGCTTTGCAGAAAAAATCGTTCATGAAACGGTAAATCTGCCTTGCCTTCTCCCGATTAGCCCTATCAGTGTCAGCGTTGTTAGATTGATCACCCGGGAACAGAACCAAGACACTCCACTGCTCTTAAATCCTGTTAACCGCTGCTTCAAGAGACAGCCATCGTCTTGCACTGAGTAGCCCGTAGCCTGTGTTTGGCAATATTTGTAAACTCTTAAAACTGTTCATACTCCTCGGCTTGTTATGGACTAAAACCAACATAGTTGAATAGGTCCCTAATAAATTTTTCCCAGCTTTTAGGTAAGAGTTTTGAAGCGTGAGAAGATCACAGTGCCAAGGAGGGACTAGAACAGCCTAAGGTAAACAGGTGAGACACCTATTCTTTGAATGTATAATGATTGTTTCCAACACAAATTTTTGACAATAAGATAAAAATTTATTATTTATTGGCAATAATTTATTTTTCTTCTTAAAATTGCATGCCTTGCAGGAGCCATGTCACAGGTAGGATTGCAAACTTGAAAAAAAAAACAGTATAGAAAACTCTCCAGGTTGAATTTTCTAACCTTTAAAGTCATTGTGAAGGGTCAAGCACCCCTTGGAGCTACCTATTTCTGGGTATAATCGCAGTCAGCAGGTTCAATATGACTGGAAACTGATTTCAGATTGCATAAAGCAGATATTTCATGACGACAGAGGACCTGAAAATAAGCGTATTTTTTGTCAGTTGGCACCTGGAGGCTATCTTGATTTCCTATATTTGAACCATTTTTCCATGCATATCACAATAAAAGGCCTAATGTATGTTTTACCTACATTGGGAGGAAACAGCCATTAGAAAAACCCGTCAAAATTCTTTTATAGGACTCGATAGTTTGCGGTTTCTGTCCACCTATTAGAACAAAACACAGAACAGTTCATGAGTCAATTTTTTTTCATATTTCTGGCAAATTTACTAAATTTTGGCCAAATTTACTAAATTTACTAACTCGGGTCGGTTTTTACTAAATTTAGTAAATTTTACTAAGTGTGGCAACACAGCTTTCGGGGCTACTTCTGCTCAGTATCCAAGCTATCAAAGAAAGTAAACAGACTTTTTTTGGGAATGGTATCAAGTATTCCATTTCAGGGCAACTAGAGGAGGTATGAAACTAAATTAAACACTATTATTTGTGTCCAGATTTTTAAAACGGTGTATGTAGTTAAAAATTGATGAAAATTTTTCTCCAGCATACAAATAGCAGGCCAAACTATGAAGTATTAAAAAAACGAAAAGATTTAAAGAATTATTTTCTTTTTCCTTGAAGAAACTATGTCAATATAAAACGGCCAGAAATTAATTAAAAAACCGTTTCTACAAAATATGTTTTTCAAAGAAAAGTAAAGAGCTCCATTAAACCAAAAATGAGCAAAAAGAAATTCAAATTATCTACTAAGCGTGAAACGACCATAAATCAGCATCGATAAATAAATGAAACTCAAAACGAACAGAAATTACAATAAATAACCGAGTCAAACTCAAAACGAGCAGAAATTAACATGAGTAGGGCTCAAAACCCCCTATGCCTTCCCAAGGCCAGAACATAATATGCACTTTATTGAAAAAAATACAAATTAATGTGCATTGTCAGTTTAATATACATATACTGATATTTAGTAATCAAAACTTTAATATTATTTGATTTATTAAAGTTATAAAAGTAAAAACATTTATATTTGTTTCAGTAAAGTGCAAATTATTTTCTGTATTATGTATACTACTAACTACTACTACTAACAACTCACCGCAGCACCAAGCCGTCTGAGGCCAGCACAGCTACGCACGCTCCTCCTCCACCCCAATCTATTCAAAGCCTAACTTTTTACACCCGCCCACGAAGTTCCCATTTCCTTTAAATCTTTCTTTATGACGTCCTCCCACTCCAGACGGGGACGACCTGCTTTCCGTTTAGCCCTAGATGGTTGGCCGAAAAGAACAATCTTCGGCAATCTGTCATCCTTCATCCGCACAACGTGCCCTAACCACCTCAACCTTTCTTTCATTATAGCCCTAGAGAGCGGTATTGAACCACATTTTTCGTATAGCCTATTGTTTGAAATACGGTCAGTCAGCCGGGTACCCAGAACAATCCTTAAGCAATTTCTCTGGAAAACATTGTAATTTCTCTGTATTGTATAAGCAATTTCTCTGTATAAGCAATTTCTCTGTATTGTAATTGTAATTATAGATTATGTATTGTAAATTCTCTTCGTATTAGGTTTCATTTATTTATCATTGCTGATTTGTGGTAGTTTCACCTTTGGTAGATTATTTGATTTTATTTTTGCTCATTTTTGGTTTAATGGAGTTCTTTACTTTTTTTGAAAAACTTATTTTGTAGAAACAGTTCTTTTTAATTAAAAGTCCCGCAAAAAGTTGCAACCCGAGTACGTTTTTAACCATGTTCATTCCTAGTGTTTCTTTTTCTCTAGTCCTGCAATTTGATCGGTTTCATAGTGGCAACACTGTTCCAACCGCATAAGAAAAAAATTAAGTCGACCCATACCTGTTAGGTATTTGACCTTTATGTTGCCTTGCAAAAACGTTTAGGTGTCAAAAAAGTATTCTAGCCATTGATAAATAATGAAATAGTGCAATCAGATAAAAGTGAGGTTTTTATAACAGGAACAATTGTCATGAGAAAATTTTGTATCCATGTCGCCAAACAACTTTGTCTTTTAAAACTTTATGTTTTTTCTTCCTTCTTTTTTACATTGTACAACATTGTAGTGGCACTATGAATATGACTATAAAAAAACGATAAATTCGGATACAGAAACAAGTGTATGGTATCTATTTCGCTAATAATATGCGCCGTCTCCATGGTATTATAAATGCACTATACTGTTTTTTTTTTGTTTTTTTTTATTGAAAAGAAAATGACTTGGCGCTTACGCATAATAATAAGAGAACGTAGATGTTTTAGGAGTGTGTACATACATAAATATAGAATACAAAAATGTTGGCACTGTTGAGGCATAAAATTTTTCGTTTTTTTGAGAATTTGCCCTTTGAAATGGAAAGACCTGCCCGACGAGAACCTACTTATATTAACGTGGGAGCCATGAAGTAAGAGTCAGTAGTTATTCCCGAACTATCAGATAATAAGCGAATAAAACCACAGAGTTCCAGACCAGAATTATACATTATCTTACCAACGTAAAACTTAGCCCTTATAAAGAATTTGAAATCCAACAACAGAAACTGTGGTTGTACTTTTGTAATACTACAGAAGTATTAGTACTTTTGTAAATACTACAAAAGTACTAAGATGGACATGAATAACGATTTTTAATTAAATAAGTTTGCCCAAGTTGGTGAAACGTAAAAAGTTTCCTAGGCTGCGCTGCATTTACACGATGAAAGCATACAAATAGCGGGTAAAAGTTTTTAGTTAGATACATCATGTAAATTTACTTAATATACGACAATTTAATTGAATAAGCCTTGGGAATATTGTGATATCCTCGCTCTTAAGCAAGTGACGGTATTTCGTCTATGTTGTTTTACATAATTTGAATACCAAATATATCCCCTGCTAACTACGGCGGTTATATTTAAAACTTTTGTTGCCTGATACTTTACATAATCTTGATTTAATATATATTTTTTTTCAAATTCATACTTGGGCATTTGCTTTCGCCTTCTTGTTACATGGATTGTTTCTGGCGTCCAAACAATTTACCATAATTTAAGTCACAGAACTAAAATCCCAAAACAACAAAATCTTGCACAACTTGTTCTGGAACAGCTAGATCCTGATACAACTCAAACATACGTGTACAAGCCCATTGCAATTTAACCGCGATACAAATCAAATACCACATAGCTCAACTTTCACATAACTCAACCCCTTACAGCTTAGTAGCTAAAAACTCTATGTTCACTGCTTAAGCACTGTTCAACTCAACTCCCACAAAACTAAACTTACACACAGCTCAACCCAGTACAGCTGAAACGCTGCACACCACTAATTCCCTCTATCACTATTACCACAGCTAGTACGACTTAATCACTGAGCAAGTCATCCTACCACGATACTTTAATAAAGCTATTCCTCGCTATCGCTAGCACTATTACTACGACAAATTAATCACTAATAGTTCACCCTTCACAAAATTCTATCGCAAACCACTCAACCCAAATTGGATTATGCTACTGTAAAGTATTTAACATCAATTCGAGAAGCTTTTCCGGGTATCTCATTTCTTAGTTATTTGGGCATTTATGTGTCAACGAGAGGATTCCAGGGGGGCTCTTGGGACTAAAGCTAGTCGTGGGAAAGGGCCCGTTCCCAGGCATGGTTGAACAACCAATAGCTGGAACTTCCGTTCCAGGAAAGTTATATTCTTGGTTCATTTCTAAAGGCAGTCCATCTTTCGCCTTCGTCGTAGCTAGTTGTTCTTGTGCTACCTTATTTTCTCTATGTGTATTCTCACGTTATTAATAAAGACCATGTACCAACGTTTATCGTCTATCTTTGGAATTTACGTAAACCATTACATCTGCCAATATAAAAGGCATACAATTAAAGAACTAAAGAGAGGTTTACAGAGTGGTGACAGAAGAGGTTTACAAAGTGGTGGTAGCGGTGGGATTCGAACCCACGCCTCCGAAGAGACTGGTGTGACATTTGAGTGACCGTTATAAGTACTTACGACATCTTACGCTAAATACTGGCAACTTATTGAAGAGCTATTTCGCCCGCTACCAAAATTGCTTGTGATATTGAGCCGCAATACTGCAAAAACTGATAAATAAGACATCAAAACGGTACGAGCTATTGAACTTTCTTCTATTCAAAGTGCCTTCTTGAAAAACACTTTCTTTTAAATGAACATTTTGAAATAGGCTGTTATACAATGCCTAGTATGGATTTCCTCGCGATAGCTTCTACCTACAAATTCAAATTTCTACAACTGAGAGTCTCCGGTTGATTTCTACCTCCACTTAGTCATTCTACGTTTGGTGTTTTTTTTTACGTGATTTTACACAGTCGACGTGTGATCTACATTTGACAGTTTCCAACCAAAATTTAACATTTTGAATTCGATAATCGAAAATTAATTCTCAATTGTGACTACATTTGAAGCTAGTGATTTAATTGAGACCAACTGCAATTGGATTTGGAACAGACTATCTTTCGTAAGTGATTTACCACGGTTAAACAACCCAGTAAATTTTACTAGACCCTTGTTGTTAGTAGTGAAGTTTATGGCCCAAAATCTGGCGCCCGTAATTAAAAAAAAAATGGTGTTTAAAACCAATATTTAAATTTTTAGAGTAATTGCTTTTTCAAATTTTGATATCAATATGTCAGTTATTATTTCTATATTTGATCCGGCGGAATCTGGATATAACAAAAAGGTTGCTTTTGATTTTGTAAAATAGTGGAGGGGAAATGGCATATTTACATTTCTTTTATTTGACTCCCCTCGATTATAAATTTGTCAAGTTTAAAACGTGGATTACTTGTAGCATATGCCCCAGGCAAAATAGTAGGCAAAATGGTCGCAGAGTTTGTAGGCGTGGCTCAATTTAAGGATGAAAGGGCATATCTATTCTATAGAAGGATGCAAAGATTAGGAAGGTCATGTAGGGTGTCCTTAGAAGCCAGGGATGATGGTGTAGTCCTTGGAAGATTTGCTCTTAATTTATTCAAGGAGGGGATCAGACCGTCCTACAAACGGTATTTGTTAGAGAATAGTGCAGAATTTTTTTTGTTTAGGTGATACGTACAAGGTTGCAAAGCAATATGAACAGATAGAACAGATAGTGGGGAAAGGAGACACGTCTTCTTTTTCCGATGAATTTTTTTCTGCGCTGACGAGGGGGAAATTTGGACTCAATGATAATGAGAAGGCACTGCGAGATGGTACTGATACCTCGCAGGGCGGTTTGGCTACCCAGGAAAAGGGAGCCGGTTTTGAGGTCCCGTGGGATGGTACTGATGCCTCACGGGATGGGTTTTTTTTGTTGCACTCCGAGGTAGTACTGATTTCTCGCAGGGCGGTTTGGCTACCCAGGAAAAGGGAGCTGGTTTTGAGGTCCCGTGGGATGGTACTGATGCCTCACGGGATGGGTTTTTTTTGTTGCACTGCGAGATGGTACTGATGCTTTCGCATGGCGGTTCGGATACCCAGGAAAAGGGAGCTGGTTTTGAGGTCCCGTGGGAGGAGAAAAAAAAAGGTGGAAAGGGGGCTGGTTTTGAGGTCCAGTGGGATGAGGTTGATGCCTCACGGGATGGTTTTAATGCGTAGCGCTAATAGTTATGTAGAGATATCAACAGTAGTACTGCCATTTGTCGAACCACAAGTTAGTAGAGCAAAACCAAATAGGTCAAAACCGAGGCGTTCCATAGCAATAAAACCCCGAGGATTTTATTGGTAATAATACCTTGACGTCATTGCAGCATGGTAAGCCAATCAAACTGCAATGGTTGACATATCTATTCCATTATTTATAAGTTTATGCAATTTCATTTATTTGTCGCCAGTATTTTCAGGATTAATTAGCCTTTCTCGGTCATTCCTTTTGCCCTAATCCGAAGTTTATACATAATCCCAACTTTCCTTGTCCTCATCAAATTCAGGGGTATGGGGAACAAGTCTATTTTAAAGTATACAAAGAAAAATGAAGTGATAAAATATCCAGTTTCCGACTACTGTTGTTAGTGTGGTTCGTTTATACTATGTAAGTTTTTACTTATGCAAGTATTGTGTAGTGTTTGTATTATGTAATTGTTTACTAGTTCATGCTGTAGAATTTTAGTAGGCGAGAAGTGAATGATTTGGGAAGGGAATGCTTTGAATCCAATTAAAGTTTGGGGGTTTAATGAGAAGGGAATAAGCCAAATTTTGGAAATTTAACTTAAAACAGGGGGGAGAATCTGTAAAGTATTTAACATCAATTCGAGAAGCTTTTCCGGGTATCTCATTTCTTAGTTATTTGGGCATTTATGTGTCAACGAGAGGATTCCAGGGGGCTCTTGGGACTAAAGCTAGTCGTGGGAAAGGGCCCGTTCCCAGGCATGGTTGAACAACCAATAGCTGGAACTTCCGTTCCAGGAAAGTTATATTCTTGGTTCATTTCTAAAGGCAGTCCATCTTTCGCCTTCGTCCTGGCTAGTTGTTCTTGTGCTACCTTATTTTCTCTATGTGCATTCTCACGTTATTTAATAAAGACCATGTACCAACGTTTATCGTCTATCTTTGGAATTTACGTAAACCATTACATCTGCCAATATAAAAGGCATACAAATAAAGAACTAAAGAGAGGTTTACAGAGTGGTGACAGAAGAGGTTTACACTACCATGAAACTCACCCTGCCGACAGCTAAGCTCTTATTACATTTTAATGTACTTTTGCGGCAGAATGAGTATTTGCGGGAAAATTTTGTCACGGAGGAGGGTTTATCCGGCATGATTTTAAAAACAATCAGAAATTAAGATATTTTTCAAATGAAAGTACACTAAGAAAAACTTTTCACCCGGAGTCGTTCGCAGGAAATTTTCCGGGGGAATTTCAACTATATTGAAATTGTCTAGGGGGATAATTCCCTTGAGGGGGGAGGTTCTTTTACGCGGGAAGAACTTTCCATGGAAAGATTTTCCATGGAAGGAATGTTTCATGGAGGGGGAGCCAGATTTCCCGGCATCATTTAAAAGCTTTCAGAAAGTCAATGAAAAAGAAACAAGTTTTTTCAACTGAAAGTATGGAGCACTATCAAAACTTAAAACGAACAAAATTGTTAGGCATGTAAGGGTTTCCCCCTCGTCAAGACCTTGTTCTTTTGGTTAAAGTTTGACTTTTTGTCCTAATTCCTTAAGAGCGACTCCTGAAACACAGGGCCGTTTAATTAGAATAATAGCTTTTTCCAAAGTTCTAAAGAAAACTTTAGCGCAAAGAGATGTTTCCGGGGGTTAACTTTCCAGGGAAAATTTTAAACTGGTGGGATCTGTCAGAATCCCTATATAAAAGACAATGGTTAAACATAAAATGGCCAGTTTTAGCTGTCATTTTTTAAGGAAAAAGGGAGGAATTATATTAAATATGCCATTACTATTGTGGTTGCTTTACTACTAACTAAAAAAGAAAAATTTGCTTACCAAATACAGCTACAGACTAAAGACGGAGGGATGCGACAATAATGGCCTTAGCCGATCACTCGTCAGGTTAGAGGAGTTCCTGCTGCTCCACTGAAAACACCACATTTTTCACATTTTCACTGAGAAAAGAAAATACTTGTGTTTTTTTGAAGATCTATGACATTTTTATTGTAGTTAATTGGATATCTGCTATATGTAGTAAGTTTTCAGTAGAACATAATGAGTGGAACACGAACAGCAAGAACATGAAAATAAATATGTTGAATTTTTTAATCTTTGATTTTTTTTTATTGTGGTTAATTTTACATCTACTATATGTAGTAGGTTTTCAGTAAAAACAACTTGAACATAATGAGTGGGGGTTTTAAGAGAAGAACTAACCCCTCATTCTTTTGTAGGGTTGTCTTTGCTCACTTTAACTTTTAACGTCTGTAATTTTATCCAACTCAGTTTGGCAGTCCTGAGCCTAGCAGCATTCAAAGTTTCTTAATTCACGGAATCCCTCACTTTAGACTTTGAAGTCTGCTAGGGCTCGACCCAAATATGGCGATGACAAAAAATGTGTTAAAAAGTCGCCTTTAATTATCAGCAAAAGAATTTCAAGTGGGATCCTGGTACTTTTGAGCAGAACTTAGAATAAAACATTTCTGCCTTTTGGGCTCATCTTAGCTCTATTCATGCTGGAAAACCGCGATTTTCTAGGATTTTGCTTTTGGTTGTTTTAAAATTACTAGTTTTGTAAGACAGTACTACATTTTTTGAGCCTAGTCATATTACTACTACTAACAACTCACTGCAACACCAAGCCGCCTGAGGCCAACACAGCTACGCACGCTCCTCCTTCACCCCAATCTATTCAAAGCCTTTCGATTCATAAAAAAAGGACTAGATCTCTCAATTTCCGATCGAATGAGCATCTTCCGATTTTCTACGACCATGAGGGGAGGTTGGGATGAGTAAGGGACAACCCCCTCCTATACGGAATAAATCTGCATATTTTGGGGTTTAATGTAACTCTTTACTTTCATAATAACAGCGCAAACCAGAAATATTCCCGAAAAGCAAGAGAGATTTTATAGCAACAAAAAATAAAATAGTAACAGCCTACATTGAAGCCTTGCATGCAACGCTATTGCATTGTATTACCTATGACTTAATCAGGTGAGTAGAACTTTCAATTTCCCTTTCAACGAACATCCAAAATTATCCAGGGGGAGTGTGGGGGAAATATTTAGGGTGGGTAATTTTTGCGGGGCGGGGAATTTTCTATAAGGGGTAATTTCTGGGAGGGAATCTTACGGGAAATTGGAACTTCCGTCAGGGCAGGGGGACTTTCTGGGGGTATTTTCCAGGAAGATTTTTCCGTGGGGACGCCTAGCCCCTTTTTGGATACTGTTTGAATTACGGTCAGTCAGTTGGGTACCTAAAATAATCCGTGATCATATTGGGCCATAAGAATAAACAAGTAAAATTAATTGGGTAAGCTTTTACAACGCTTTTCATGCGTAAAAAATCAAAGGTACTTGTATGATAGACCCCCTGCAGCTCAAGAAGTGAAGTTTGGTTAATCCTAATAAAATATACATAAGTATGATAAAAATATAACACTTGGAATACAAATTTGGGCTATATATTTACACATTAGGGGCGGGGGCGGGTAAAGTACAGTGGGACCGCATGCAAAATGTGTTAGCTACAATTATTCAGATATTATGAAGTAAGAATTGCTTTCTGACTTCACACTGTCCAAATACTTTAAACTTTCCCCCCCCCCTCCAATGTGCAAATATGTAGCCCAGACTATGTATTTCCCATCTACTTTGTCACTTTTCTTTGTATTTTCTCACGCTAAGTTGAAAGAAACTAGCGAAAGAAACTGGAGTACAGTGCGTCAATGAATGAACAGCTTGAGCTGCAGGGGGTATATCATACAAGTACCAAATCAAACATTAAAAACGTGTTTATTGTCAAAGAGAACAACATCTTCAAAAGAGAGCTACACCCTTTTAAGATGTTTTGTTTCACATGTTTAAAGCTCGTCTTCGCTTATTTTTCATCCACGTTCTTTTCTTTAAATTTTGCACTTACTATTGCCAAACATATTGAGGTCACTAAAATTAAAAATGGATTGGTACTTGTCTAGAATTTGGATACACACGAAAGAAAGACCGCATCGAAATCTCAAAGCCGCTATTGATAAACAGGTTTCAGCTGCATAGTGAGATATTGCTCACTCCGTGACAAAGATTTAAATTTTAGTTTTTTGGGGTTTAGGGGGATTAAAAGGTAGCTAGGTTAGGGTAGGCCACGGATTTAATATATGCTATGTTTTACTCCTCCCCCTAATGTGCAAATATATAGCCCCAATTTGTTTCATCCTATTTTGTTTTATTTATTTAGTATTAACGAAACTTCACTTCAAGCGTGTATACTGAGATTCTAGACAAGTACGAATGGATTTTTCGATTTTTTCCTAATTTTTTTTTTTTTAAGTACGGCTAAGTAAGTTTCCACTCAACCAATAGAAACAATCAGACTTCGTTTTCAGTTTCCTTGCTACTCCAAAGACATGAGAATGTTGCCTGTTATTGGTGGCCCGAAATAACTTAAAAAAATCGTTTTCCAATTCCTTTTACTCATATGTTCTTCAAATTTGCCAGCTTTAAGTTACTCAAGACTGATTTTTGCGAAAAATAAGAAATTTCTGATTTTCGTGTTTTCTCTTATTTGGAAATACTGTCCGAGTGGCGTCAACGAATTTTAAAATGGTTTGAATCTGAAATGGGGTAGCAACAATATTAAAACTGAATCAGTTAAATCAGCATAACTATGTGTGAACTCAAATTAAAAAAAAAAAGAAAAGTAATCTCGTATGTCGAATCTATTATCTTGCACCCATTAAATCTGCATAAACAACACTTGAAGGCACCGACAGAACCTTCATAAAAAAACTGATTTTCTGAAAACTGAAATCCAATATGATCAATCATTCAGTCTCTAAAATGAGAATAAAGCCGATCCTATGTAAGAAATTAAGCTATTTTTTCTCTAATTGACCCCTCATTATACGTCTACTGAAACATGGAATGAGAAGGTTTGTAATACTGTGATATTTAGCTTACTATATCATTAGGCCTGTTGGTAGGTCAAGTTTTTTTTTTCATGTGAAGGTAAATTATGGAAACGAATTCTTTCGTAAAGCGGAATCGGGTAGGACAAAAGTGTAATTAGGCAGAAAATCTGGTTTTTCGCTTCAATTTATACAGAAAGTTAGTTGCAACTTTTAGTTCTTGGTATAATACATTCAAAAATCATGGCCATTTGCTTGAATGAACACGCTTTAAACTTGCTTCAGGCTCCGAAAGTTTGAAGACAGTTGTGGAAGTCCTATTTAACTTGCTGTTAAGTAAATCATTAGTATTCGAGGTACTTCTGAATTACACGGAACGCGCCCAAGAAGTGTAGTTGGGTTAATCCTAATGAAATGAAAAGTTGGGTTAATCCTAATATAGCAAAATCTGATGATAATATAATACTTTAGAAACAAAATGATGGAAACTACGAAAAAGAATTGTGGAAGTCAGACCGCGCAGAACGCATTACATTAAATAGCTAAGCCCTACCCGCCTCTATATATTAAATATTTAATTAAAATATACCCACATCGTAGATTTTCTCATCCAAACAGGGAAAGCATAACCGATTGCAGAGAGGCAAACTCGTTTTTGTCAGATCTTACAGAGCGAAACTCTTGAGTGTGTCTCGCACGATTAAAAAGTACCGTACTCGACTACAAGGAATTACCTCTAGCATCTTGTTGCGGCACCAAGCCTCCTGAGGCCAATATCACTACGTGCGCCTTTCTTCCACCAGAACCTGCTCAAAACTTCACTCTCTGCTCCATCTTATGAGTTTCCAATTTAAATTCCATCTTGTGAGTTCTTTCTAACCCCTTCGTGGACGTTCTCCTTTTCGCTTGGCCCCAGATGGACGCCCAAAAAGCACTATTTTTAGCAACCTATCAGCCTCTATCCATAAGACAAAGCCTAGACATCTTAACCTCTCTTTCACTATAGTTCTAGAAAATGGGATCGAACTCCGTTTTTCGTACTACTTATTTTACTATGTACAGTCAGTCAAACGAATACCTTGTTCCTCTGAAAATTATTAATCACAAATTCATCCTTTTGAAGCGCCATTATTTTAGAGGCATACTTGATCTTTGTCATTACTGTGGCTTCCAAGATAGGGCAGAATCTCTATTGACGGAAGTATTTATCCTCTTCTAACAAAACTACGTTTAAGAAATATCTACATTTAAGACACACTATCACGCTACGTTTACGAAATATGCGATTGAGTTAACATGGACGTGGGGGGGGGGAATTTATTGAAAGTCTCAATACCAGGAATCCGAAATTTAAGATATTCCAGTTTATACTACACATGAACAGTGGCGTAAACTCACAAGAATGTAGAGGGTGCAAAAGGTACTTTAATCTAGAGGAAGTGGCAATTCTGTTGTTTTTTTCAACTAAAATACCAAAAAGGCATTTTGTCATGAAAATGCCAAAAAATATGTTTCAAAATCTCAGGGGAAGGGGGAGGAAAAATTCTAGAGAGAGCAAATGCCCACCTCCTCCCCCTCTTCAACGCTCCTTAACTTAAGGGCAAACGAATATGATGAAAACAAACCCCCGACCTACTTTTGAGAACAAGTTCCTGATTAGTGACTTAGAAAAAGCAAATACATGTGCACAGCATTTATTTAAAACAATGACCACTTTCATAATTATTTAATAATCCATATGGATTATTATATAATAATGTTAGCATTCTTGCTAACTAAAAAGTTAGAAAGAATTTGAATGGGAAATCTGTGAGGAATCTGAAAGAGATTTATATTATTGATGATGCCCCTCTTTCTGTCCGGGAGGCACGAAAAAGTCTTTTTGAGAAGAAGGCTAAGCTAAAGGATATAGGTATTTCAGCTTGGGTGTCTAAAACCATTCCAGCTTTTCTTTATTTTGATCGTCCTAATGGTTCGCGAGCCAAATTCTGCCCTAGTGATATAATCCCGGAGCTTAATTTACCGCGCAGTGATAGCAATGCGCATCAGCGCAGTCAAGCGAGGGGAAGAGGTTTACGCGGTGGTAAAGGTAGAGAAGGAGTTTAATGTAGGTCCCTATTTGATAATATGGTAATCTTGTGAACGGATGGTTTGTAATTGTGTGAGTATTGTTTAGTGTCAGTTATGAAATTCAAAATAAGCGGTTGTTGCGTTTATTATCAACTTATTAACTTATTCATTTTTTTTGTGTTATGAAGTATTCATTGTTTTTGTTATTTATGTCCCCTATGTTGGCGATTCTTTTTGTGTTATTATTTTTGTTCCATGTTACCTTATCTTTTGTTTTCTTTCAGGATTTGTTGGTCTGGATTTTCTCGGTTCTTGGTCGTTTCACTCATGGTATGGTAAGGTTACTATTTTTTCACATTCCAAAATTCCGGTTTCCATCCCTTCGGATTGATTATTTTGAATGTCAAGTTTAGGTAGGGAACGGCTGGGTTTTCTTGAGAGTGATTCGATGAAATTACATGATTTGGGGGGAGGGGTACTTCACAGAGATTTTGATGTGGGTGAGTTTCATGAGGTTAATCCTGATTCCCGTTATAAGTTTCTGTGTGATTTGAGTTCTATTAGTTGTCAAAGTGAATTTAATATTTTTCATTTAAATTGTCAAGGGATTGGAAGTTCATACCAGTTTTTGAATGAGTTATGTCTGCAATCAACCCCTCATGTTTTAGCTTTAACGGAGACTTGGTTGAAGAACCATAGTTCTTCTCTGTTAGAGATTGGTAATTATAAGCTGTATATTAAAAATAGAGAGATGCATCAACATGGCGGTTTAGCAATTTACGTGCGTAATGATTTTGAGGTTAAGGTGAGAGATGATATAAGAGTTAATCGAGAAATGGTGTTTGAAAGTATGGTGTTAGGACGTTTCGGATCATTACGGTCTGTTGGTATCTATTCCTTCTCTTTTGAACCGGCCAATATCAGAGCGTTCTGAAGTACCGGAAAATTGTTTTCCTGTTATTAATGTACCGAAGTTAAAAAATGAGCTTGGAGGAAAAAATTGTGATTTTTTATATAGTAATGATATGGATGTGAATGATAAATTTACACTTTGGTATTCGATGATTAAGGATACGGTAGTTGCTTGTAGTCAAGTTAGGAAGAAACATAAGTATTTTGATTCGCCGAAGAAGCCTTGGGTTACGAAGAGTATTCTAGTTTCTCTAGCTAGGCGACAGCAATTGTATAAAAAGTCCGCATTAAGTAATAGTATTAGCGATGTAAATATTTATAAAGCGTATAGTAATAAGTTGAATAGTATACTTCGTAAAGCTAAGTTAGATTACCTGAGTGATAGTTTTAAAAATGCGGAGGGTAACCCGAGAAAGACTTGGAATGTTATAAATTCTGTTATTAAACCGAATAAGCCTGAAATTGTTTGTAGTCTTGTTGATGGTGAAAATATTCGCCAAACTACTAAACGTATGTGTGAGCACTTTTCTAGTGTAGGGGGCCGGTTAGCGTCGTCTGTTGAGCAGCATGCAAGTGATGGTGATTTTACTCAGTTTTTGCCTGAAAGTAGTGACGTTTCTATGTGCTTGCGACCGGTTACTGAAAAAGAATTGTGTGATGTGGTAAAAGGTATGCGGAACAGTGCATCCGGGTCAGACTTTATTTCAACAAAGGTTTTCAAGTCAATTTTTCCTGTGTTATCGCAACAAATTTTGTACCTGATTAATGCCAGTTTTAAATGTGGATATATTCGGAGTGTCTTAAAAGTGCCAGAGTAATACCTTTATTTAAAGGGGGTGATAGGAAAAATGTGAATCGTTATCGACCGATATCCCTCCTTTCTGTTATATCTAGGCTTGTTGAAAAACTTATTAATTCTAGAGTATCTGAGTTTTTGGAGAATAATTCCTTTTTCCATTCTAATCAGTTCGGTTTTCGTAAGGGGATGTCTACTGAACAGGCAGTTTTATTTTTGACAATGTTTGTGCATGATGCTTTGGACCAAGGTTTTAAGGTGGCGTCTATTTTTTTTTAGATATTGTTAAAGCGTTCGATTCAGTTGACCATGAATTTTTAATTATGAAACTAGAAAATTATGGAATTAGAGGAAAGGCGTTGAAGTTATTTGAAACTTTTTTGAGAGGTAGGACCCAGTACGTTGAAATTTCTAATGTGAGGTCTGGTGAAAGAATGGTTGATTATGGTGTTCCACAGGGTTCTGTTTTAGGTCCACTTTTATTCTTGGTTTATATTAACGACTTACGATTTTCTGTTTTGGATTTGTTAGATAGTGCACGTCCTAATTGTAGGGTGATTATTCCTAGTTTTGCAGATGATACCCATTTTACTGCCGCAGCAAAGACTGAATCTGATTTAATAGAGATAATGAGAAGAGGTATATTAGGTATAGATAAGTGGATGAGAGTGAATAAGCTTTTGTTAAACCATAGTAAATCAGGTTTTATTATGTATGGTAGATCATCAAATTTGGTTGTTTATTTGCAAATGGAGAATTATGTAATTAAGCGTACAAATACTATACGATACCTTGGTGTTATTGTGGATGAATGCCTTAGTTTTAAAAATCATGTTTCTTTTATTAGTAGTAAGATTGCAAGAAATGTTGGAATGATGAGAAAGTTAAAAAATATTTTCCAGGATTCTGTTTTGAGATTGATTTATTTTTCGCTAGTTCACCCGTATTTAGTATATTGCGTGAGTATATGGTCTAGCATATTTTCAGTGCATTTGCAGCAGTTACGTGTGATACAAAATATGGCACTGCGAGTGTTGTCCGGAGATAATCGGTGAACCACGGTGAGATCCCAATATGTACAGTTAAATATTATCCCTGTGTCAGGTCTTGGAAAATTTTACCATGGGTTATTTATGTTTAAATATTTTTCTAATTTGGTTCCCAAGTGTTTTTCAAATTTTTTAAATTTATTTATTTCTGGTGATGATGTACACATTTATCCTACTCGTCATGCTAGACATATACGGACACCTAAAGGTACTAGTACTAGATCGCTTTTTCTAATACGTCATGTGGGGCCAGTTGTCTGGAATAATTTGCCTGTTTCTTTAAAAAGGTCAGCGAATCTATGTGAATTCCGTCGGGACCTTAAAACCCTTTGTCTCCATAGGTATGAATTTGTATGAATTTGTTTAAAGGGTGGTATAGTTGAGTCACTCTCAGGTTTGCCCGGAACCCATTTTCCCGTTTTTCCTTTTTTTTTTTTTTTTTTTTTTTTTTTTTTTTTTTTTTTTTTT
>JAQQPU010015264.1:0-16425 GCA_029168905.1 Artemia sp. Kazakhstan ARC1039
TTTTTTTTTTTTTTTTTTTTTTTTTTTTTTTTTTTTTTTTTTTTTTTGAAGGCTTCAATTTACTATGGATCAGTTGTGTTTGCTTTAGATAAAAAATTTCGATTCAGAGAAGAAAAAAGTACTACCACCTTCCTGTTAGAAAAACAATTTAGCAGGGACATTCATTTTCACCCCCTCTTTGCAATAACACTGTTATTGACGATAAAAAGGCAATAGCACTTACTTTTTTGGCATTAGGGATGGGTTGCAATTCCTGTTAGAAAAAAAAATTGTGCAAAAACATTGTTTTTGAGGCTAACATGGCAACAAGGCTTACTTTTTCGGCATTTGGGATTGGTTGCAATCCCTGTCAGAAAAAGAATTGTGCAATAACATTGTTTTTGAGGCTAACACAGCAACAACGCTTACTTGTTCGGCATTTGGGATTGGTTGCTATTCCTGTTAAAAAATAACTTTATCAGTGACATTCATCTCCACAATATCTGTGCAACTACAGTCTTATTCAGGCTAACTTGGCAATAGCACTTACTTTTTTGGCATTTATGATTTGCAATATTGCTTTTGAAGTATAGATATACTTAACCTTGATTTACTTCTTTAGTTCTACTGAATGAAGCTACGCATTCATCAATATATCATATGGGAGGACTAGTTTTTTTTCCAGCAAATCTAGCGTGGAGATTGTTGTATTCAACTTTAATAATGGTGATACTGCTCCATTTTTAAAGATGATCAAAATGTTCATTTTATATCTACTTTAGTGCATCCTAGTTTGTTTTTAGTGTATCAAGTTTAGATAAGTACATAAAAGTTTTTTATTGTTTAAAAAAATAGAATTGTGAGAAAGTCAAACTTTAGCGTAAAGAGCGTGGCGTTTAGGAGGGGAGCCCCCTTTTCATATACGGAATAATTTCTGTTCGTTTTAAGTTTTAACGCTGTTCCTTACTTTCAGTTAAAACAAACTTGTTTTTTTTTATTTAATTTTTGAACGTTTTTTAATTAATGCAGGTTTTGATTTTGGCTCACCGTACATGAATAATTAAAACAAAATTTGCATATTAATTTTACTTTTATTTGGTTAAATGGTTTTCTCGAAGCTTGTTTAATTTTATTTACGAACGTTTTTTATTAGTAATAAATATACGTAACTTACGAATTAACTTACGTAACGAACTTCTATATTCATAGATTTTTAATACGTATATTAGGGGGTTCGCCCCCTAGTCAATACCTTGCTCTTTAAGCTAAAGTTCGAATTTTGTTCCAATTCTTTAAAAATGACCCCTTAATCACAAAGGCCGTTAATTAGAATAAATAACTCTTATGAAAGTACTAAAAAATCTTTGGTTTAAAGAGCGAGGTATTGACTAGGGGGTGAACCCAATCAAATACGTAATATTTTCTGTTCGTTTTAAGTTTTGATGTTGCTCCTTACTTTCAGTTGAAAAACTTGTTTTTTTTATTTAATTTCTGATCTTTTTCTTTAATAATGATGGGAAATCCGGCGCCCTATTCATAGCAATGTCCCTTCCCCCATGAAAACTTAGTTCATGGAAAGATCCTCCCATATAACCCCCGACCCACCCACCCCCCTCCACCTACCAGAACAAATCCCCCCTGAAAACGTCTGTATACTTCGCAATAACCAATACTATATGTAAAGTTCATAACTTTCAGCCCTCCTCCCGGGGACTTCGGGGGATCAGGAGTCATCCTAAAAGACATAATTATCATATTTTCGACCATGCTGAACAAAATTACTATCTCAAAATTTTGATTGGGTGACTTTGGGAAAAAAATGAGCATGGGAGGGGGCCTAGTTGCCCTCCATTTTTTTTGTCACTTAAAAAGTGAACTAGAACTTTTAATTTCCGTTCCAATGAGCCCTCCCACGATATTCTAGGACCACTGGGTCGATACGATCACCCCTGGAAGAAAAAAACAACAAATAAACACGCATTCGTGATCTTTCTTCTGGCAAAAAATGCAAAATTCCACATTTTTGTAGATAGGTACTCGAAACCTCTACAGTAGGGTTCTCTTATACGCTGAATATGATGGTGTGATTTTCATTAAGGTTCTATAACTTTTAGGGGGTCTTTTCCCCTTTTTTCTAAAATCAGCCAAATTTTCTCGCGTAACTTTTGATGGGTAAGACTAAACTTGATGAAACATATATTTGAAATCAGAATTAAAATCTAATTCTTTTGATGTATCTATGAGTATCAAAATTCCATTTTTTAGAGTTTCGGTTACCATTGAGCCGGGTCGCTCCTTACTTACAGTTCGTTATCACGAACTGTTTGATTACACGTGTTTTTTCATTTGTTTAAATTTGAAAATGGAAAGGTATTGTAGTAAAAGAAAGTATTTTTTATCAACAGTTCGTGGTAACGAACTGTAATTAAGGAGCGACCCGACTCAATAGTAACCGAAACTCTAAAAAAAGGAATTTTGATACCAATATATGTATAAAATAATAGGTTTGTTGTGCTGAATTTAAATATTTAAGTTTCATTACGCTTAGTTTCACCCATTAACGGCTACGAGTCTGAGAAACTTTAACGTATTTTCAAAAAACCCCTTAAAAGTGATAGAATCTTTTTGAAAATCACACCATCAGATTCAACGTACCAGAAAACTTTAATGTATAGGTTCCAAGCTCCTATCTGCAAAAATTAGGAATTTTGTATTTTTTGCCAGAAGATCACGGATGCGTGTTTGTTTATTTGTTGTTTTTCCTTTTCTTCTTTTTTTTGCAGGGGTTACCTTATCGATCCAGTGGTCCTAGAATATCGTGAGAGGGCTCATTCGAACGAAAAATTTCAAGTTCTAGTGCTCTTTTTATGTGACCAATAAGATTTAAAGGCAACTAAGCCCATTCCCCCGCCTCTATTTTCCCAGAATGGTCCGATCAAAATTTCGAGATAGCCATTTTGTTCATCATAGTTGAATAGTCCAATAACTATGCCTTTGGATATAACACCCCCCCCCCCACACACAGTCCCAGGGGAAAGGTCTTTAAGTTATACATTTTGTCCACTGTTTACGCATAGTATTTGTTAATGGGAAGTATGCATACATTTTCTGGTGGGTTGAGGGGGGGGAGGGGGGTGAAGTCTCTTCTGGGAGTTTTTCCACGGAGGAATTTTCCATGGGGAGGGAAGTTTCTAAGGGTGAACTTGTCAGGGGAAATTATACACTTGGGGAATTTTTATGTGTCTTGCTTTCTCTTTTCCGTCTTAATTTTACGCGTGGAGTTGTTAAGAGTAATTGTCCTGGGTAAATTTTCACTGGGAATTGAAGTGTCAAGAGGATATTTCCATGGAGAGGGTATTTCTCTGTGGAGGTGGGGAAATATTTCCTGGCATTGTTTAAAAAAACGATCAGAAATCAAACTAAAAAAAACAAGTTTTTTCAACTGAAAGTAAGGAGCAATATTAAAACCTAAAACGAACAGAAATTATTACGTATAAAAGAGGTTGCCTCCTCCTCAGCACCTTGCTCTTTACACTAAAGTTTGAATTTTGTTCCAATTCTTTAACAACGACTCATGAAAAACAAAGGTCGTTTAATTAGAACAATAAGAAGCTTTATCAAAAGTACTAAAAAACTTCAGCGTAAAGATCGAGGTGTTGAGGAGGGGCAACCCACTTTATATAGCCTACGTAATAATTTTTGTTCGTTTTAAGTTTTAATGTTGCTCCTTAATTTCAGTTAAAAAAAACTTATTTTTATTATTGATAAGCCTGTATGGTTCCGTTTGATTATGATTGGAATTAAATGTAAGAAAAACAAGATTTTTTATGGGAGACAAGGGCGTTGTTTAATTTTAAAAACTGACTTGAATAATCCAATATTTGAGGGGGTGCTGGCCCTTGAAATCCCCTATCCACTCTTTACTTAAAAATTTAGCACATTCTTCATTGAGAGTATCATTAGTATATAATACAATATGTCATTATTTGGTGCAAAGGGTGAAAAGGAGGTTGCCTCCCATACATTAAATTTTTACTAATCATTTTAAGTTTAAACGTTGCTTTAATTTGAAAAAAATTCCAACTATATGGACCAGTCTTTCTTTACTTTTATTTCTTCAATACCAACTGTTTGAAACCAAACTTCTCTTTTTTGTCAGGGTTTGGAAAAAAATATATATATACAAGCAAAATTATTAGCATTTTTTTACAGTAAAATTATGTAATTACATTAATTATTATTTAATTATATTATTTATTATATATCGCCCTTGCAACAGCCAGGAATCGAACCGCAGTACCCACGGTTAGCAGGCGCCGCTTTATCCATTCAGCCACTACAAGGTGTTCATAAACTTTTTAATATGACCAGTTTTTATTAACGATTACGCTAGAGTACAAAAGTTAATGTTACAGAACTTTTTTGGGCGTAAACAGCGGCTAAATGATAGTTTGAAGGAAAGAAGACAGTTAAATTTAAAATTTATATCACTATAACTTTATTTCATGGTCCTGATACCTGATATTCCTGTAAAGGAAATTATATCCTGTCTATTATGACAATTTTTTTAAGACAGAGCGGGTTACCATTCAGCAGCATTCAGTTGCAAGTCTAGCTAGACTTACATATGGCAATTTGCTTTCAAATGAGCCCTTTAACAGCTCTCTATAATGTTCCAGTGCTAGCAATGATGATACAAATTTCTATGATATGTCAAACTTCTAATCCAAACTCATTATCTAAAGTATCAAATTTTTGTTAAATAAAAACGTTGTTACTCTTTACGGTAATGAAAATGGCCTTGAAGTACTCTCTTAAACGATAATACTTCGGAAAGCAACGGAAGATTTATTTAAAAAATTTCAAAAGAATTGTCAAAGGACAGTTTTAGGAATCTGCTTGACTGGTCGTGAGTCAAACAGCAAAGTGTGCGAAATTATACGGTTTTACTCACTTCCTAGGTCTATAATGAAAGGAAGGTTGAAATGGCTAGGACACGTTTTACAGAATGAGGATGACAGGTTGCCAAAGATTTTTGAACCATTCACCTTGGGTCAAACAAAAATAAGTTTGTCCCCATTGGGATGGGAATAGATTATTGTTGGCCCAGGTCGCTTGATGCTGCAGCGCATTTTAAAGGTGTTTTTCGGCTTCCTTTTAATATGATGTATTGTCTAGACTTTTTTCCATATTAAGCATTTGTTTAGGTCTGCTTCAAATATACAATTTCTGCAATCCGATCCTAATTTTTAAGTATCAAATAGTTGTAAACAAAGGTATCAACCGTATTTTGTTCAGGAAATCTCTTTTCAATTATATCTTAATAATTGTTTAAAACCTGTTTAAAGAAGCATTTATGTTTAAATTCCTCGTAATTTCTCTCATTTATCTCAACCCTCTACCTTTCTTCTTCACCCGCTGTGATTTTCTTTCTCTTAAATGTTGCGGTAAAGTCTAATTGGCATTTATTTTATTCTAATTCCCCTATTGCGCATTTGCAGGAATTTGGGTTTTGAATGGCTAATCAAGGCCTTTTCCCGGTCTTGTTTTACCAAAAATACCTTTGTTCTTGTTTTGCCTAGTAAGGCATGTTTATCTGCTCTTTTTAACCGAGAAACTGTGTATTTACGTTTGTACGTATGTATACACGTTCTATTGAAAACGTGTACCTCAACTTTTTCCTTTTTTTATTATTTTTTTTTTATTTTATTTTATTGGTACCCTTGAATTTTCAGGCATGAAAAAACGACCTAGATAGGTGATGAGTTTGAGAAAATTCGTTTAGAGCCTTACTTTTGTAAAATAAACCACGTTAGTGACGTTAAATTTATGTGCATTTATAGAACAAAAATTACATCATTTTGTTCCATGGGAGGGGGGGGGCCCCTCGTATCTATGATGCATACAAAATTACAAAGATGACAAACTGCTCTGAACCAGTGTCGTTACTAGCCAAAATGTTGGGGGGGGGGGGCTAGAGATTTTACCGACTGGCTGGTCATTTTTACCTTTTGTCAATAATTAGCGTAATATCCGTTTCAAATACAATGTATAAAATCACTGCACAAGTCGGTAAAACCACGGCATTTACCAACCGAGATTTAGATTTCGGTACATATCATGTCACTATTTTAATGCTGTTTATTAAATGGAAAATTGTGGCACCATCCGTAAAATCATGGCAGTGGTCGGTAAAACTGCTGCGGTTACCGACCAAGTTCAAAATTTCTACAGATGACATCTCAGTATTCTCGTGGTCTTTATTTAACTGAACAAAGAATTTTAGCGGCGTCGGAAAAATCGTGCCGCTTCGCGCCACGATTTTATCGACTTATTTTTGTTTACCGAGGGACCAGAAACATTGGCAGGGGGCGTCCCCCTCCCCCCATACGTGACGACCCTGCTCTGAACAACTAAAGAAAAAGGCATAGAACAAAAAACAGCAAAAATCCCACTAAATTGCAAGCGAAAATGTTGCACATTGAAATCTGCAGTTAGAAGACCAAGCAAAATTACAATGTATTGGTGGAGCGTGTCAGTACAGCGTGTGCGAGTCTGTGAAGGATAAAACGAAAGGGGTGTATGTGATTCACCTTCTCCCAGCTCCCAGCAGGTACAGCAGCACTTGCAACAGAAACCTCTTTTCTTCTGTTGACATATTCGGGAAGTTGGCAATAGTAATTCGACAAAAATCAGCAATAACAATTTAATCAGTTGTGATTATTATCAAAAAATGGGCCAAATAAAATCCATGCAACATAGTGCACAGTGCTCCCTAGGGAATTCGCACTGTCCAAAAAGTCAGCAAACAAAAAATATCAATAAAATCCCCAAAGATGTGTGTAGGGAAATTACAGAAACAGAACTTGCACTAGAAATAAACAAGGACAAAGAGGTGATCAAAAATGTAACAAAAAATCAATCAAGTAAATAGCTCAAGTAACCAGAGTAGTGTTATTAGTGAAGATAGCAGATGCAGTGATGATATAAAAAGCAGAATAGCCAAAGTAAATGATGTTTTCCCCACTTAAAAAGTTTGGAAGAACAGGAAGACAAATCTGTGAATCAAAATTACAATATCAGAAGCCATGGTGATGACAGGAGTTAGTTATGGCTCTGAGACAGGGACGCTTCAAAAGACTGGGGGGGGGGGGATTTGCTAAATATTTTCCATAAAAATTGTGCAAGGGTAGTTTTGAGCATTTTTATATCAAACAGTAAGCTGTCAATTTCTAGGGCTACAACCAAAGACAACTTAATATGACTAGGCAACATTTTATTGATAAAGGCTGACAGATTTAGAAGGACTTGCTTAATGGCCATCCATCTAATGTTGCATTGTTTTTCGCTGCAATCAAGAATAAATTAAAGATAATCACAATCGTAGCCTTACCTTGATAACAGAGTTGTAAGAGACACTTTCAATGTTAAGTGACCCAACAGAGTCATATTGCACTTTTGTGTCATCTATTAGCTTCTCAGCATCTTTAAATATTTTCTCTGGAGTCAATTTTCGGAAATCCCAGTCTAAATCAACACCCTCTGGCTTCATTGTTGAGTATAACCTTATGCTTCCAAAAACAATAGAGACACTACTGATTATTGGCTAGAATATAAACAATAATGAAAATATCTATCGCGAATCACTTTGAGTAGGCAGAACAGATAAAAAATGATTGAGAATTCAATATTATCACTGGAGTTAAAGATATATGAAAAAAAAACAATATTAGCAAAAAAGAAAGAAACCATCAAAGATGGGGCGAAATAAACGGAATTCAAGAAAACCTAGAGAAAATAAAAAGTGACCAATCCACAATTCAATGATAGTTAAAATACCCCCTTTAGACAGAGTACAGAAGTTATACAATACACAAAACAAATTTTGGCGATCCAAAACTTCAGACATTTACTCTTTCTGACTATTGAATCTTCCTTTGCAAATGCCTTGTGCTTATGTCTTTAAGTATCATAGATATTACACAATAATCGTAAATTAAATATTTCTTTAAAACAAAGTAATCCTAATAGTTGTATAGCCACCAATATAAGTTATAATATAGGACCATATGTTAGACACGTGAAAATATCTAGCCTTCATCCAGTTAGCATCTAAACAAGTTCTTCTTCGTTCAATCATTTGGTGTCCTTCTGGCTTCAAAGTTGGTTGATTCTCCCCCCTGGCATTGAATTTATATTCTTCCAAGGGGAAGAGAAAACTAATTTGGCTTTTTCATAAGAGCCAAACAAGGGAAGCGTAGGGTCCTGCTACCTCTTCCCTGCAATATAAGAGTAAACTCGGCAGGTACTACGGCTCTTGCGACAGGACCCTCCCTTCTTCGGCTTGTCGACGCTTCTTCTTACAATTTACAGTACTTTTTTTTATGAAATATCGATACTTCGGAAGAAGTCAATTGATCCTCTTGAAGATCCATTTCTCTTCCTGGGCTGGGAGATTTGCTTCTAGCAACAGCTTCATATTTTCCTGCAATCCCAATTTAAATCCCAACTTCTTGGTTGTTCTTTTCAGCTCCAAGGAGATTGTTGCTGATTTAGGGCATTGAAACTGGAGATGCTGAATAGTCTCTATTGTTGATGCGCATTGGCGACAGAAAGGGTTTGGGTGTTTTTTTCCACAAGTGTTCTTCCCTCCTGACAATCATTGCTTGGCTCTTAATCCTCAGAAACACCAAGTTATCCCTCCGATCTTTAAATATGAGCTTCAATGGTCTATAGTGAAGTAATTTGCTATTTCTACGTCTCAGTGCATCCCTAAGGGTGATAGATACCGAGTTTTGGCCGATTCCAGAAGACCTCTGGATTGTTTGGTTTGCCAGTTTGTCAACTTGCTTGTTAAAACGTATTCTCTGGTGGCTGGGAACGTGTTGGAAAGCTAGTTCTACCCCCTCCTTGGCAAAGGATATTGTCAAGTCTCGTAACCGATGGGAATCTCTGTCAGTAACTTCAAAGTGGGTTTTCTTGATAATTTATAGAGATGATAGAGAGTCTGAGAATACAACTGCCTTTTTCCTAGGAGGAGGATTTGGCTGGACCACCTTCAGAGCCTCGTATATTGCAGCTATGTCAGCCATCAGTACAGAGGAGCCGTCGGGGAGCAGTTTCAAAATGTGGAGGTTCAGCTGGGGGATGACTGCCGCAGTAGCTGCTGTACCTGCTTGCACGGAGTCATCTGTATAAGTTTCCAGGAACTCATGGAACTTTGTCACTCTACTTTTTTGGAATTCCACTTGAGTTATTACTGGAGAGATATTTTGCTCTCCATGCCTCCATAGTTACCATCCTTGCTGGAGGAAAAGGCAGACAAGGGAAAGATAAATGGTAATTTTGCCAGGTTGGGCATTTGGAAATAAAAGTATCCCATGCCCCAATTCTCCCTGAAAATTGAGTAGTCATCTTCCCTAATGTTAATGGGTGCTAATGTTAACGGATTAGATTATTATGTTACCAGCTTTGGCGAAAAATGAGTCAGTTCTTTTTCTTGTAGAAGGCCTTGAGATTGTTATTCTCCTTCCTTGAAATGGATTAACAATCTGGCTTGCCTTGGGGACATTCACACGGTTTACCATTGTGATGTTTTCAAACTGGCTCAGAAATACACCAGTGGTCCAATAATTGAAGTCTTGTTAATGCTTGCATGAATGCAATATTTTGGCTCTGGATGTGGACTAAAAATGGTCACCCAAGGCATGGTATAGTGAACACTAAAAATTTTTTACCCAAATAAGATTTGCAAAGGTCCTTGCAACTCACCATGCTCTGACCCAGAACAAATGTGGAATTTTTTTAAACAAAGAACCATAATGAATTAGTAGATGTTTGTCCCAGTAGTCCCCAATGAAAATTAGTGGATTGACTATTTTATGTTGGTATTTGCACTGCCTGATGCTGATCTTGAAGGTAAGCTTTGCCTTGAGCTTAATGTGAAGCTTATAGAGTTACCTGGAGGTTGGTTTTGTTGTGGCAAATTCTTCATTCGGTGATATATTTTTAAAACTGAAATAGAAGTAATTGCAGGGAGTGAATAACCTATGCGGGATGCATCTGCAGGTGACAAGTCATAACCTTGTCATGCACAAGTGTATTCTATATCCTATACCAAATGATTTCCTAGGTTGGTACTGTTCCTGACCTATTTTGCATGGGTGCAATTACTCCAGTCCAAAAAAAGAGAAGGACAGAGGGCAGCATTCTTCTTACCAACCATTAACTGTCATGCCTGTACTATGTTAATTATTCAAATTGTTCATTGTATGTATGCTTTGTTATACATGTAATGCACTAGATTGCCCGTTTTGTTTGAAAAAGAATACAACTAGAGAACATGTGCATTATTTGATTGCTAATTTATTAAGGCTGGACGGTACGAAAACCAAAAATTAGCTATGCAGAAGAGATCTTATTGTACAAAAATTTGGCGGTTATCTTTTGATGAATATAAACGGGTTTAGAAGGCGGCCCTTATCTTAACTCAGAAAAATTGGGATTTCAAGCTGTCACCTGATTTTAAAAGACAAAATCGCAAAAAAAGGTAAAAAGTGGACAGATTTAAAGAATTTTATTCGCTCTCAGCATTGGCCTTTGGTCAAGTTGATGAAAGACTAGTAATTTAAAAAAGGAAGAAGAATCGATTAAAGAAAAACGTAAGGACGATTGATAAAACATTTACAAGAAAGAATACGCTAAATTAGAGTAAACTATTTGACAATTTATAGATTATGCAATTTTTGATTGTTTACGCAGGATTTGTCATTAGGAAAGGGAAAAATGTTCTAACCTGGTTGGGTCACAAAAGAGCACAGGTCTAAATGTGAAACTTCAATGGATGCTGACGGGTAATTCGAACTAAATAAAAAACCACTGTGTGCATCCTGGTTATATGGAAGGAGGAATAAAATTTGAAAAATAATTATTTAGAGAAAAAAAACATAAGGATAATTGATAAAATATTGACAATAAAGAATACGGTCATTTTGGGGCAAATTATGTGGCAATTTAAAAATCACGCAATTTTTCGATTGTTTACACACAGGATTTATCACTGAGAAAGGGAGGGGGGCGAATATTTCAACCCACATGTGTTCCAAAGAGTAAGCGAGTCATTGTGAAACGTTAGTGAATGTTGAGGGGTATTTTTAACTAAATCAAAGGACACTATGGACAAATGGCTTATAAAAAAGGCGTATCTGTAATACCTTAGGAATAGAAAAGGTGTTTAACTTGAAACTTTCAGGCCCTCTACTGTTGCTACTTCTGCAACAGCTACGACTATTCATTAATTTGATTGCAACTACTTGCAACTGTGACCACTTTTAATTGGGGCTGCTTTCAGGTCATTTTAAAAGGGTTATTGATCAACATCAGAGCATATTATTTGCATGCGGGTTGTTAAAAATTTCTATCAGCAATAGTCTTAGAAGGGTCGAGGGTATTAAGTTGAAACTTTCACGGCTTGTTGAAAGGGATGTTGGAAAGTAATTGAGGGGGAGGGGGCTACAAATCTGACAACTCAGATTCATATATCTGTGGTGCCTCGGCCCCAAAAGACCCTGGGGCCAGAATGACAACTTACGCAATTTATCTTTTTTTTCATGTAGTATTTATAATTGAGAAAGGGGGAGGGCTATATTCTGGGTATAACTAACTAAAAGGATGAGGGTATTACGGTAAAACTTCGTGACTTTTTTACCATTTTGAACAAAATGCCTAATTTTGGTCAAATGTCTTTGGAAGAAGGGTAGCGAAAAAGGGCTTGGGAGGGAAACGGGTTGGCATCAGTCCCTTTGACTCTTATAAAAAGCACTACAACTTTCAATTTTCAGTTGAACGAGCACCTTCCAAAGTTTCTACGACAACTCCTTCCATGGCGAAAAAGATTAATAAATTGAAACCCTATTGCTCTCTACTCATATTGCGTTTCAGAAATTCTTATTGAAAACCGCCAACAATTTCATCATTTCAACACAAAATTTAAAGTGGGCTAGTTAAATTGTAATAAAAGGATTTATGCTGGTACGCAAAAATTTAACACAATGAGTGGAGGAAAACAACACACCCTATAGAAATAAAAATACGTATATCATTAGGTCGTAACAAAACATACTGCGCAAAACACATTTTATACCTCTTTCCCTACATAGCATGATCAAATAGAAAAAATGTTAGTAACTTAAAAGAAAAAAAAATACTTTGTTAGTATCAAATATTCGGTATGGCATGAAAAAAAGATATAGAAACAGTGCGATTCATCCTTTCTTCTAATCTAAACACTTTACAAGGAAAATTCTTATTACAGTTCGAAAATTTATATATATTGAGTTTTTAGAATTGCAATTTAGCTCTGTCCAAAATCATGTGAAAAATAGGGGTGTACAAGGATTCTACAGTTGAAAGTATCCCAACATAGTTAGCTTTGGGAAAGCATTTGAGTAAATATAAGTATTCAGCAAAAAACATGCTTTATGAATCATGACGACTTAGAAGAATCGTTCCTCTCCAAGGGCACAAGTTCTTTCCCATTCTTGGCCTTCTTGAAATCTTTGCCTCCCACGAAATGTTATGTCTCCCGAGGTAAAATTCTGTTAACGTCCTCAAGTAGGACCTAGCTATTATGTTTATCCTCTTTTCGTACTGAGAATAAGGATAAAAACTAAAATTCCAAAGTTTGGTGTGAAGTTCGCTTAGTTAAGAGGCTTTTAGGTTAAAACTTTCAGGGCATGATGAGGGGGATGTTCAACTGATATAAAGGCAATACTTGTATACAACTGCATTTAAAAAAAAATGTATGAGTTTCGACAAAAATTGTTTGTTATGTTCACAGTTTATAGAATTATTCAGTAAGTTTATCGCAGATCATTTCTGGTCTTCATTCTCGGTACGAATAAAAAGCTCCTTCCACTTATTTCTACATTAGCGGGTTAGTCTGTTTCCGTCAATCAATGAGAAATGGTTACAAAGTGCATTATTCGTAATAGCGGGTTTCCACTTGTTTCGTGTCCAAGAGAAATCTGACTTGTCTACCCGTGAAAAGATCTAATGCCGCTTATGTTTATATCTGCAAAAACGTTCTCTGGAGCACTCGCACCTTGGTCCAGGTTTTTATAATGGGTGAGATAGGGTATGATCATACTGCTAATTCTATAAACTGTGGTTATGTTTATCAGCAAAATTCAGACAAGGGTTCTCGGTATTAGTTAGAAAAACATTGGATTCAGAGGGTAAAATATGTTGAGAATTAGTATTTTTAAGAATAGGGTAGCAGCTTCACAAATTTGCTAATTAAGGAAAATCACAAAACAAATGTATTACGAAACAAAATCGCCTATAAAGTTTTATGCAAATATCCCCTGTTTAGTTTTTGATTTTTTTTTTTCTCTCTCTTATTTTTTTTATGTGGATCTTTGTATTTTATGATTTTTTTTTCTTGTTTATTTTTTTTTTTTGTTTATTTATTTTTTTTTTCTTGTGTTGAGTCTCTTAAAGGTGTGAATGTATGATGCTGAAAATGTTTTTGTTTTTTATGTATTTGCTTCATTTTGTTTCTCCCCTGTTTTTTTTTTTCCTGGCCATAGAGCCTTACGGGGGAGTCTATATTGAAGTGTATTTTGTTAAGTTTATTGATTGAATAAATTGATTGATTGATTGAATTAATTGATAATATTTGTAGATAAATTTTTGTGTAAGCACTTTCTAGACGTGTAATTTAAACTTTTTTCAACTCATATCAACCCAAATTTTATACTCTCTTTTTTACTCAAAAAGACAATAAGCTTCTTTTTTCTGTCGTAATTCCAACCTTTGATTCGAATTACTATATAACATACTAATTTAAATGTTACCTTAATCAAATTCAATATAGTATTCTAAAAATTTTTATCTAGCATACAAATCCAAAACAGTGTTGATTAATAAAGCCTATTTTCATAGTCTGCTGAAAACTACATAAATCTTAGTAATTTCAAAAATTGAATGAACCCCAAACACAAATCAAAATTTTAACGAAAAATTGACCGGTTTAAGTTCCAGCAAAAAATTAGTTGGAAATCAAATTTTTTAGAGTGTACTACCACTCCTACAGTCGCTACTCCTACTGCTACCAATTAGGCTATTACGGTATTATGGTGGTATAAAGGTATTACGGTGAAAGTTTCAAGGAATATTGAGAAAAAAGATTGAAATAAATCAAAACACACTATTTGCATGCAAGCTGTCAAATGAGCCTATCAGTAATATCACAAGACCGATGTCGTGTATTTAATTGAAAACTTATGGGATATGTTGAGGTGGAGGTTTAACTGACTCAAGAGCACTGCGTATATGCTGCAACTGGTTCTACTGCTGCTACTACTAGTGCTATTGCTACTACTGTTATTACTATTACGAATACCAACTCTTCTACTAATACTGTCAACGTCTCCTGATCTTGTACATGATCTCCTTGTACCCTCTCCCCCTTTGAGGAGCCCCGTATGTTTGTGAAAGACAGATCCCTTAAATGTATATTTATCTAATGTACCCTTTTAAAAGTTATATCTATCATAGAAAAAGTTTACTGAACTGCAGCGTAAAGCATTGTTTCAAAAAAGAAGCCATACAAAGAGGTGAAATAAATCAGAGGCAACGCTATAGCGTTGCCTATAGTAAAGGCCATACGGCTCCAATGCTTTATTTTTTTTCCCAGAGGCACTTCATATGGAAGGGGTCTTCGTGGAAACTTCAAAGGGGGCTCATTCGATTGGAAATCGAGAGTTCTAGTGTCCTTTTTAAGGGTCAAAAGTTATTAGAAGGCAACTAGCACCCCTTCAACGCCCACCAGTTCCCCAAGCACATCCAATCAATTTTGACACAATCATTTTGTTCAGCGTAGTCGATTTACAGATAGAAATTATTGTTTTTGAGGAGGACACTCCCCCACAGCCCTCAGGGCAAGGGTTGTAAGCTATGCCTTGGGGGCATATAAGGTTTTTATAGAAAGCTTTGTCTTAGAAACTTCAAAAAGGACTCATTCGATTGGAAATTCAAAGGGCTAGTGCCCTTTTTAATAGTCGAAAGTGATTGAAGGGCAACTAACCCCCTTCTCACGACCACCTTTTCCCCAAACACATCCAATCAAAATTTTGAGATAGTCATTTTGTTCAACGTAGTTGAAAATTCAGGAAATTGAGTCTTTTAGGATGACAACCCCCCACAGCCTTCAGAGCAAGGGTTGTAAGTTATGCCCTGGGGGCATGTAAGTGTTTTTTATAGAAAGCGTTGTCGTAGAAACTTCAAAAAGGGCTCATTCGATTGGAAATTTAAATGCCTAGTGCCTTTTTTAATAGTCAAAAGTGAGTGGAAGGCAACTAACCCCCCTTCCACGCCCACCATTTCCCCAAACACATCCAATAAAAATCTTGAGATAGCCATTTTGTTCAACGTAGTTGAAAGTTCTGGAAATTATATCTTTGAGCAGGACACTTCCCCCGCAGTCTTCAGGGCAAGGGTTATAAGTTATACCCTGGGGGCATATATGGTTCTTAAGGAGGGAATACTCTTATAAACTTCAGAGGCTCATTTGATTGGAAATTGAAAGTTTTAGTTCACTTTTTAACTTCAAAAGATATCGGAGGGTAACCAGCCCCCCCCCCACGCTTTTTTTCCCCAAATGCATCCGATAAAAAATTTTAGATAGCTATTTTGTTAAAATAGTTCAAAGATCATAAAACAAAAACTCCGATGTCAGCACAAACCCCCATCGCCCGGGGGCAGGCGTTGTAAGTTATGCCCTGGGGGCATATATGGTTATTATGGAATTGATGCTCGTATATTTTTCAAAGAGGGCTCATTTGATTGAAAATTGAAAGTTCTAGTTCACTTTTTAAGAGTCAAAAGATTGGAGGGTACCTAGCACCCCCCCCCCTCCACACCCTTGTTTTCTCAAACCAATCTGCTAAGAACTTTGAGGCAGTCATTTATTCAAAATAGTTCAAAGACCATATAACGAAAACTCCGGGGTTGTAACTCAGGCGTTGTAAGTTATGCCCTTGGGGAATATAGCCTATGGTTCTTATGGAAGGGATGCTCGTAAAAACTTCAGAGAGGACTCATTTGGTTTGAAATTGAAAGTTCTAGTTCTGTTTTTGCGATTCAAAAGAGATTGGAGGGCAACTAGCCCCCCACGCCCTTTTTTCCCGAATGCATCCGATACAGAATTTGAGATAGCCATTAAGTTAAAAATTGTTCAAAAGTCAGATAAAAAAAACCAGGTGTCGACACAACCCCCCAGGGCCCGGGGGCAGACGTTATAAGTTATGCCCTGGGGCATTTATGGTTCTTATGAAAGGGATGCTCGTATAAACTTCAGAGAGGGCTCTTTTGATTGGAAATTAAAAGTTCGAGTTCAATTTTTAATAGTCAAAAGAGATCCGAGGGCAACTAGCCCCCCCCCCC
>JAQQPU010015265.1:1739-13449 GCA_029168905.1 Artemia sp. Kazakhstan ARC1039
TTTTTTTTTTTTTTTTTTTTTTTTTTTTTTTTTTTTTTTTTTTTTTACAATGACTTGATGTTTTTTTTATAGAACATTGAGTAATTGGTCACATAGTTCTTTATATTGATATTGTTTTGCATGTTTTTTGTTTGTCCTTTTCCTTTTATTTTCTTTTGTTACTCCGCTTTTTTATAATCTTAGTGGATCAAAAATAAATTATTTTTATTGTTATAGGTAATTAAAACGATTATTTAATGATTGATGTTGGCGAGGGAAAGAGAGAATAATAAAAATTAATCCGCATGGTGGAGTTAGAACTGGAAGTTTTATTTAATCGAATATCATTTTACCTCTAATTTTGCTTGTTTTAGGGTAGCTGTGGTTCTTGTTGGGCATTTTCAGTTACTGGCAACTTAGAAGGTGTCTATAGCATTAAGCATGGAGAGTTGCTTTCACTCTCAGAGCAAGGTAAACCTATGTGCATCCTTTTTTGTTCTTTTTTTCTAATATCGTCCTCTCCTTCTATAATGTTTAGTACCAGGAGACCGAGTTTCGCTCTATGAAAAGAAAGACATCTGTTTTGCGGGCAAAATAAAGAGTCCCAAGGCTCATTATGGAATAGCTTTTCTTACATTTAAAAATACTAATTTCGATAATAATTGCTTACTTTCTTCTTTCGCTGGGTTGTAAGGTTGACTTTTTAATCGTTAATTAGGAACATATGAAGGAAAAGTTCAGGATGGTGGCCCCCCAAAATATTAAGATTTCAGCAATTTTCCCTGCAATATCTACTATTTTTCTTTTATTTATCATTCTATGAAGTTGTGTCTCACTCCTAAATGCATGTCATCTCCAGGCTAAAATGTTTTTTACATGCTTTGTGGTGATTCTGAATTTTTTTTTATTTATAACCAAAACCAGTTCAAAGCGTAATAAAGATACATCGTAACAGTGAGAAATCAATTCGGTAAAAAAAAATGTATTACCTCTAAACTGAATAGATATATCACCCTAACTTCATTCGTGTATTGAAAACATGGAGCTTTCCTGACTAATCCAGGGACGGCAATGGGGGAGGGGGGGTATGTCTCTCTAAAGTGTAGTTGAGTATTATCACTCGCTTGATATTCTCGTTGAAGTTTAATTGACCTGTTTTGTTAAATAACAACCGGTTACTAATTGATATGATAGCACTTGGTCAGGCGGCTATTTAATTAAGTAATCGCTGCGCACAGATTTGATGCGCACCCAGTCATTTATAAGTATAACACGGTTTCACAAAGGAAACATTTCTTTTTTTTCATTATGGCGTTTGATTCCAAAATTTTGCGTTCAAGTGTCTCTAATTTCAGTCAGCAGACGATTTATAAAAAGGGGATTGGGTAAAAAACATGAATTTCCCAAAGTGATAACGCATCTAGATCGTTTTTTCACATCGGAAGTGGTAGTATGCCGATTTTCAGGAAAAAACACAACGTCATTTCTGAGAAAAATAATGTCTCTATATACAGTTATTTCTCGTTTAATAAGATAGGTAATCTCTTCGTTCATATATGTTTAAATTTATTCACGAGTTCGTTGAATATCACAGACAAACTTGGCAAGAAAGGGAAACACTTAAGTGGTAACTTCGAATTCTTTTATTTAAAGTACATTGAATTTTTTTTTGGGTTAAAGAAAAAGAGAAGAACGAGCTGTTCTGTAAAAGAAAAAAACACTTTAAAGAGCTAAAAAAATAATTGCCAGTAATAAATAAATAATACATTAAGTCTTTATTCATTATAAATAGATATTTAAGCAAGAAATTTAAGGACGGTAAAATAATGTACGCACTGTAATTACTTGCTTGCACTTTGTTAGCGAGCATAGGATGATCATATGAATTATCTGATTCGTGAATCTCTGGTACATATTAAGAATATCTTTCTTCGACAAAGGCTTTTTGTTTTTCCCTCGAATTAGCTTGAAGGTGCATTGTTCTCTCTTCGTACATGCAATTATCTTGGTATGTTTTATGTTTAAAGTTTGGTCGTTTTTTGCTTTAATTCGCAATTGCCACTTCTTTGGAATTTTGGCTGTCAATGATATGTTGACCTAGAAGTCCAAAAATACTACCTTGCTCCAATACTCTATTATATTCAACAAGGATAAATGTCCTAATTTTGTAAACGTGGCAAACCTGTTTAATATACTTAATTATTTCTATTTTATCTACACTAATGTGTGTATACCTGTACATACGGGGGGATTTCACTCCAAATTTGGTTGGGAGGATCCATCTACCTCATGTAAAAATTTTGAAAAAGTGATATGCAGAGAGGGGCACCTTTACCACATCCTCTCCTTGAATAACGTCATTGTTTTTCTTTCTCTCTCACAACAGGTGTTAAACTCGAGGCTTTTTAAGTAAAAAAAAAAAACAAAACAGGACCCCTAGGCTTAACGTATTATTTGAATTTAAACTTATTTAGATTTATTAGATTTTCTGCAGGAACAGGCAATTACACAAAGCCTTTCAAGCGCAGGTTTTGGCTTTTTCGGTGCAGATGAGTATAGTGTGCTAACTATTTGCTGGTATGTGTCAATTGTATTCATGTCTAGCATGGAAAAACCGATAAGTAAGTCATAATATCAAAAGTTAAATTTAACAGCTAATAATCTAATTTATTTTTTAAAAATTGAATTTTTGATTTTTTTTTTGTTGATTAAAATTGAGTTTAGTCAGTTTAATTAAACCTAATGAATTTCATTCATTATAGTTAATTTGAATAGAATTTAATAAAATTTAATATTCCGTTTTAAATACTTTTTTTTAGACTTACTCATGGAACTGATATTTTGAGAATGTGTATAAGTTTTATTTTGATTACAGAAATGAATTCGAATTACAGCCTGATTTCAGTTTTTTGTTCCAGAGTTGCTTGACTGTGACAAGCTTGATGGGGGGTGCAATGGAGGGCTCCCAGAAAATGCTTACAAAGCCATTGAAGATTTAGGAGGGCTTGAGACAGAAGACGATTATCCTTATAAGGTATGTTTTAAGTAGCAGTGGGAGAACTTGGGATATATCCTGTAACAGCTCCATACAAACAAATAAGGTTTGGCTGTTTCCCAAACTGATACGTTGTCGGACAAAAACAACAAAAAAGATAAAGATAAAACTATCATTTTCGAAACAGCAAAAGTTCAAAATTTTCGTTTTCTTCTCTTTCTTGGTCATTTTTGTTTTATGTCTAAGAAAAGAAAATGTAAAAAGCATTTCAATGTCCAGGCTAATTGCTCTGGGGCTGTAAAAAAAATTGATATATAATAAATTTAAATAAGAAACAAAATATTCAATAATTAAAATAAAAACTAGGAAGAAATTGTCCTAAGAAGCACCCAAGAAAAAGAAATTTTCAAGGTACTCCCGTATAACCCAGAACATATTCGAGAAATGAAGTTAGGCTAACCATAATGAAATATACCTACACATTATGAAAATATAATATTTTACTATATATAATAATATAACTTGGGCTATATTTGCACACTCGGGGGGGGGGGGTAAAGTAAAGTAATCTAAGCTTACCCTCCCTACTAATGTGCAAACCTATAATCCAAATCATACAAGTCCAATGCATTCTGTTACCCGTCATTTGTCTTTGTCGCTATGAAACCGGTTTTTTTTTGGGGGGGGGGGGATAAAGTAAAGTAACCTTACCCTCCCCCCTAATGTGCAAATCTATAGTCAAATCATACAAGTCCAATGCATTATGTTACCCGTCATTTGTCTTGGTCGCTATGAAACCGGTTATTTTAGATCTTACATTAAGCAAACTTCTCGAGGGTGTTCTGGATTGTACGGGAACACCATTTTGAAGATAGGTATTTAATTCACAAAAAAATCTGGTTCAGTAGCACACAACTTTAAATCATTACACCTTCCCGTTAGTTTAAATTAAATTCTTCTCCATAAAGGTTAGAGTCGTTGCTGCTGTGCTAACAAAGATGGCTTATTTTAGGGTTAGAAAATTAGTTCGTTTTTTTAATTTCTCATTAAATCACTACAAGACAAAATAACACTTGTACAATATGAATCAATGGAAAAGAAAATATTTACAGAGGGTGCCTAAACAGTGAATTATACTGTGGGTGCCAGAGGGTGCCTAAACAGTGACTTAGAAATTTGTAGAATTGGTAAATTAGGTTCGTTGCCATATGAATTTCAGGAATAATCGTTTTAGATTTAGTATAATTATCATAATCAAATACGAACTTACATCCTCTTCATTGCTGGATACGAAGATTTGTATTTTAATTTTTTCCATGATTTTGGCTGATTAAAACATGCTTTCTTTTTACGGATTTAGAACTAGGGCAGTCGTAAAAAGTGATATTTGCCCATATTACTTAAAATAAATATTCAAGGGGGTACTAAAATAAATACAGCATAGAAAACGATACGAGTAAAGTTAACAAACGCAAAACCTTGTAATTGAACAATATTGTTATTTAAAATTCAGACGGAGAATTATCGGTCCTTTAAAAGTTGTGATATCCTTATTCATTTTCTACTGACGACGCATTGAAGCAAAGAAAATGAGTTTCCTCCAAGCAAAGAAAACTCAACCTTGAGCAAAGGATACAAGCTTGAAACATTAAATGTCTTCCCATTCATAATTCAAAGATTGAATAAAACTTCAACAGCTACTTTTCTTTTCAATTTACTTCTGCTTTAATTCCCTGGGATTTATCGTATCAAACTCGTGTCGTATAAGTGTGCGTGAGAGCATGTCCAATTTTTCATTTGCCTGGTTTTCCAAATCAAAATCTAATATGAAAAGTAGCTATCTAATATGGCCTACTATGATCAAATATTTTTTGTTTTTTCACTTTTCTCGAACGTTCTCGTCATTTGAAACGTGTCTGGGTTTATCGTTAGATGTTTCAAGCACCTTTTATGTTCCTTGAAGTAGAGATTTCTGCCTCAGTGCTTATAAGGGGGGAGGGGAGGGGGCTTAGGGACATACAGCTCCCTCTTAAACTTGTTAACATCTGCCTGCAATAAGTTTCAAGCACCTTTTATTTTCCTTGAAGTAGAGATCTCTGCCTCAATGCTTATATGAGGGGAGGGGGGCTAAGAGACATACAGCTCCCTCTTAAACAACTTGTTGACATCTGCCTGCAGTAAGTTTTAATCTTGCTCTCTACTATTGATAGAAAAAGCAGCTTTTTTTCTAATAAGATTTTCTAAGGCTATAAAAAAAGGTAATACCAAAACGTTTTAGTATTCATATGGAAAGGATTTTCAATAAATTAATATTATGACAATTGCTCGGCTACAGAACCCTTTGAAATGTTCCATTGGAATTATTTCGCAAGTGGTTGTGTGTTTTATTTGTTCGTATTTCAATCACTAAAAAACAGGGGAGTGTCAGAATTAAAGAGTTGTTGGGAAATAGACTTTCCAGAAGTACGCCCTTTTCGCGTTGTTTTTCGTCGTAAAAAGGAAAAATAATATTTGAATATTTCCTCTTTAACCCCTCTGAGGATGACCTCAAAATTTTAAGTGCTAATTGTTAATGAAGTTCAACTTTAAACTAGTTATTTCTGCCACTTATGTGAGTTTTTTTTTTCATTTTGCAAAGCAGACTGTGCTCGAGATATACTGCATCTAGAAAAGGAGTGAAAACCCTGGCTCAAGGTCAGGCAAAATTTTCTCCGTTTATCAAATCCTCCTCTGCTTTATCGGAAAATTTCAAATCTGAATATTCAGTTTGTGCTACTACCCAAGAGTTCCGCTGATGCGGTTTCATGCAAAAACTCACTTCTTGGCATGAAGAAATATTTCTCAGACAAGGAATTTATTTCCATCCGTCATTGAAACGATGTCAGGGGCTTGGTAATTATCATGTGCAGCCGATAGCACAACTAAAGGGAACTAAAATGTTCTTAATTAGGAAGCTTATATTTGTTGTTCTTTTAGTAATCAATTCGTAATAAGAAAAAGGATATCTTGTTTTCTACTCAGTCTCATATTTCAGCTTTATAATAGTGTCAGAGGATTTTGTTGTTTGTTGCTTGTTCGTTGACATGAAGCACTGAGACACGCCGCAAGATTCTTGACCTGCTAGTGTGACGCTTTGGTGACTCAGTTTGGCATGGCAGAGTCGAATTTTTGTTTCTCACAGATTATTTGTTTTGTAAAATTTCATTCATATAGGGTCGTGGAGGGCAGAAATGTAGCATCGATTCTTCAGAGCAGAAAGTCAAAATAATAGATTTTTTGGAGATTTCTCAAGACGAAGAAGAGATAGCCCAGTGGTTAGCTGAAAATGGTCCAGTTAGTGTTGGAATAAATGCTAATGTTATGCAGGTCAGTAAGCTTCTCTTTTTGTATGATTTAAATTATTTGATTTATGCATAAATATATAGGCTATTATTTGCTGTTTTTCTCTTGTTTTTATTGTTTATTTAGTGCAAACAGTACAATATGATCATTTGCATGGGATGTCTAATATACTAGGTATTTATGATATTTCCATGTATTTTATAGTACAATCTTGTAATTTAATCTGGTAGAAAAAAAAAGTTAAATGAAACATAACAAAATCATTTTCTTGACTATATGCACCCTAGAACTGTTGTACAATAAGGTTATGCCAATAAGAAAATAGAATTAAAAACCTCCGTAGCTTTGTGTAATAATTTATTAAATTTATGTCGTGTAATATTCTCGGTTTTTATCACATAAAAGAAAAATTATTTGACAATAAAACTGATCAAAGACATTTTTACTTTGAAAATAAGACTTGTTGTACACATAATTGTTGTACTGTAAATAAGACTTGACAGTACAGATCCTACTTGAATGGCTACTACGACCTTAATAATATCGGAAATCTACGGTTACGATGGGTGAGTCAAATGAGTCATAAAGAGGCACAATAGAGTCCAAATTCCAAGGGAAGAGGCCAGGACATTCCTTGGAACTGTGGTTTGGAGGAAAGGGGTTCTCTTTTAATCATGGGAGCCACGATATGACCCAAAAGTGCGTATTTCTTTACAATTGTTCAATTTTTCAAGAAGGAGGGGGAAAACCGTATTTCACCAGACATGGCCTTGGAAGAGGAAATTTTCATAATCAATAATATTCCTAACGGGAATGTTCATAAAACGATTTCAAAGTACCTGGATATGGTAATATTCCCCCTCCGTCCCACTAAGAGATTCCCCTCCTTCTAAGTGAGTAACCTATTTGCACCTATGCTATGATATATTGTGAACTTAGATCGATCAGAAAGTTTCTGATTGATTTCCTAGGTATTAGGACTAAGCATGGGCACTGTTCTGTTTTTCTGAAGAAAAAAAAATGATCAGGGCTTGAATTGAACAGAACAGAAACAAAACAAGTCAACAAAAACAGAAGACCTGTTTCTATATCTGTTCTGTTTTTTGGTAAAAACAGAAAAGAGCTGTTTTTTGAACACTTAAGCTCGACACACTAGTAGTAGGTACGATAGGATGCTTTAGAGCGATATCTGGCAGCTCCACAAATATTCCTTTGTTTTGAGTCCCAAAAATGAATAGCTCTCCGATCTGAAAACATTAACTTTTATCCTCTCATTAACTTCTTCTCGGGGTTGCCACGGTAGTACTTTTCTCTGGCGGTAACGCTTTTAAGAATACTTCGTACTATTGCGGCTCTTTTTCCGCAAAGAATTTCTAATGAAGAGGCAAAAACTGTCTATGCACACAAATATCACCATCCTTTTTTTATGGCTATTTTCTTCCATTTTCCCGTTCCTTTTTCTTCAAAAATGGGCTATTATGTTTAAACAGTATCTCCTCGAACTTCCCGGCAATGTGTACCAGTTATTTGAGACGTTTCGAAAACAAAATAATTCTCGCCCTCGTTTTTTGTATCCAGCTCAAAGTCATTAGTGTTTAAGCAGAGCCCATAGTTGCTTTGGGAGGGGGCAGTTTCCCCCTTTCAGACCAAATCAAAAGTGTGACAGAAGGAAAATGCACGGGAAAAAGACACTTCTTACTGCCTATTCAAAATTTTCATTGTTTCGCAGCTTAAAGCAGCCTTAAGATTGATTATTTTCTAGAAAATGTGTGCGAGAGACAAATCAAAACAAACATGGATAATTTAAGGGTATTTCGCATATTTTTACGGTGTTTCGCGTTAGAAAATACTGTTTTAGGCCATCCACCGAATTCATTCTTAAGTAAAATGAAATTTCTCCAATTCTGAATTTCGAAGGAAGTTAGACAGTTTCCTGCATAATACTTTCTTTAAGAATTATTTCGTAAATTTCTGTCGCTTTCCAGCAGAAAATACTTTCTCCAACCCATAAGCTTGCTCTGTTATAGAAATTGTTACTACTTCAAACCTTTGTTTTAAGAATACGAGTGGGCATAACTTCGATTATGTAGGCACGTTTTCGTGGTCCATCTCCAAAGAAAAAGGGGTAGTGACACTGTTTATAACTAACTATAAGTACTCAATTCAAGAATTCTAATTTTATTTCTCAGGCAAAACCCCCCCCCCCTCCCCTTCAGAACCTCTAGACCTGCCAATATTTCAAAGATGTAAATATAACAAAAAAGCTATTTTTGGCCCCCCAGGATTTATATAAATTTGCGCTACTGTGCCTATGCAAATTAATTAAAAAAAAAAGAAACAGCTGACGGTACTGGAAAGTGCTGTGAAAGATCGACTAGGAGTTTTTCCTCAAAAGATTTTGAGGCATTTGCGGCAGAGCTGCTGACGCTGAAGGAGCATCTTACGATTTTGATACATTTTGTGTCCAAAAACGACTAGAACAAGCTTTCTTCACTCGAATCTACCATAGCCTCAAGGAATTCAGCTATACAAGGACGAGTTGGGATGGACGCTCTTGCGTTTTCTATAGCATTACTTAATGTATCCTACGGTAATGGCGTCAAAGATTTAGGGGCCATAGAATGATCCTCAAGTGACAGCCTTTCAAATATTGAAGGATCCAGATAAGCTGCCTTTAGGAAAAGAGTGATTTCAAAATGCTGGCTCGTTATAAAATACATTTTTAACTCCATGACTATGAGTTCTTTAAGGGATGCAACAATGGGGCCATCATCGGTCCTAGTATTACAAAAGAACTCAAGCCCTTCTAAGATTATGTACTCTACTGCCAGCTGGATATGAAGAAGCACTTATCAGCACCTTGGCATTGCGCATGGGAGCAAGTATAGTAATAGCAGCTTATAGTACAGGCCAGCCATTAAACATAAACCAGAGACTCTTAATGGAATCGTTGCATTCGTCGAACTAAAAAAAAAAAATTTCCAGGCTCCTCACGTTTTTGTAGACTCAATCATTTCCAATATTTCGTCGCACTTTCATGTCAAGAGGGATATGAAACGAATACCACTCTCTTTGCAACATCTTTTAAAGGTACCATGCTGGACAGCGGAAAATTTTAGTTTTCTATATAAATTTCGCAGTTTTATTAATGTTTGAGCAAGTGTAATATGTCTTTGGATAGCCTGTGCTGTAACCTCGTTTCCTGACTGACTCCCAGCTCCCCGCTCTTCTTCTTCATTACTTTTGCCGCCCTTTTCCGCAGACACTCTATCAATTTCATCATATTCTTCTGTAAACCTATCTTCACTTTCGGAGGTTTCAGACTGAGAATCAGAAAAACCGTCTGAATCATTTTCACCAGTTGGCTTGCCCTCTTCGACTTCATCAGAGGATTCCAAGAAATTATCTTCAGGGATGTCATTGGCTAAGTTTCGAGGTAACCAAAATCCAAGAGCGCGTGCTACTTGGATTGCTTAAAGGATGTTGGTAGCTGTATGAGAATGCTTAAGCCTTTTGAAATTTGAAATGCAGTGGTGCAACTTCTGCCGATTTTTCATCTTCCTTGGGTACAAAGGCAGTGACACCTATAAAGCCAGATCCTTTAGTAGACCAGCAGTCAAAAGTCGAGCTAGCCTAAGAGGTAGACCATAAAGCAGCCTTCTGTCTACCTTTTTTTTTCGGCAGCAACACTTATGTGACGATAGATGGTTCCCCAGGATGGTGTTTTCAAGGCCCCTGTTGTTTTTTAAATAAGCTGTTCTATATCTGGCTTTTCAAACACAAAAAGTGGCAATTTGTCCTTAAATAGTGTTTTACAGCAGAATTTCCGCAGAGCAGCTTGTTCTGATCGATTGGAAATAAAGAATGATCGTATGTCGGCTCTTCTTGTTCCATGTTTCATTATTTCATTGCCCTCTGTATTACTTACTTTGCTATCTGGAGCTTTATTTAGGGAATCAGCCTGACTTTAATATTTTTTTTTAACTGGTTTAGGTTTGTTATTACCAGTGGCATATACTTTAATTTTGTGTATAGCAAACATTAGCCTTTAGATATGCTTTGCAGAAGTTGAACCTGATACTTTCTTTGCTTTATTTTTTCCTATAGGGTAGGCTTATCCAGAGAGATAGCTCGAAGTCTTGCATGGAACATCCAAGTCGTCATCTGAAGACGACGTCACGTATTTCTTAAAACAAAGCTTGATTTTAGGATTTTTCACAAAATTGGAAAACACCTTCAAGTAGCCTATCATTTTGAAAATTGCACCTACACCAAAATAGCTGCCCTCTTTCACCTCAGTGGTGTAACTAGGGGGAAAGGAGCAAATTGCCCTCTGAGCGGTTTCGTTGGCACATCGAACGAAGAAAATCGGTCGGCAAATAAAAGCGAAATGACAGTTCCCGACTACGGTTTCCTAAAAACTTAGATCCTTTCCAGCACAATATTAATTTTTCTGGGAATTTGCTGGTCTATAATAGGTATTTAAGAGACAGATACAAGAAATAATATGTTGCTTAGTGATAATTTTTTTAGTTTCTTGTGCTGTATGGTAAAAAATACCGTGTGTTCACCTGAAGATTGGTATCCTACTGAATAATAAAAGTGATCAGCATTTTATATAACTTTTGCGCTTCCTGAAAATCAGCCGCTGTTTCAGCTCTAGGCTTTTCCTTGAAAGAGTTGCCATTGTTTTATTTAGAGATGGTGTTATTAACATAAGAAAAAGTATTTGGCTATCTTGTAATGTTGATGCAATAAAGATTTGCCATATATTTAAACTGTAAAGATTTCAATACATTTACATTCCTCTCTGACTAAGAATTTAAGAAAATTTGCAGTTAATAATCAGTATTTATCATATGTGGGTTAGTATGGTAATCATAGCAAGTCACTGTATTTAGCAGCACAAATTCCATAAGAACAGTGGAATTAAACTTCTCCATGCTAAAAGTGCAGATTACTTCCCCCTGTAATGTAGGATGCAGAGGCTCTACCAATAAAACCAGGATCAAGGAGGCACACTTGTGCCTCTATAAAGAGGCGACCCACTTCAATGTTAAGCGATTTCAGGTCCTAGAGGTCGCAGAGAGACGGCGGTGATCGCATTTTGTAGCCCAAGCTCAAACTAAGAAACGTGCAAAATTTCATCCTTCTCCGACTTTATCTTCATGGGGTAAACTGGGCCGGAATTTTCGACCCTCCCACCACAGCCCCCCTTTAACGTTGTCCGATTGAGCTGAAATTTCGAGGATAAGCTCCCGGGCCCTAGGAAAGCTTAACCTCTAAATTTCATCCCAATCGGACAACGTTAAAGGGGGGCTGTGGTGGGAGGGTCGAAAATTCCGGCCCAGTTTACCCCATGAAGATAAAGTCGGAGAAGGATGAAATTTTGCA
>JAQQPU010015266.1:0-21487 GCA_029168905.1 Artemia sp. Kazakhstan ARC1039
TTATAGCGTCATTGTTAAGCTTTTTATTAGATTCTCATGTTTTCTTCCTCATTTTTTAAACAAATGAAAAATTTTATTTAAAACTCTAGATATTTTTGTTTATATGTCTCCTCTCCTTCACTCTCTTTCCTTGTATCTCTCTCTCTCTCTCTCTCTCTCTCTCTCTCTCTCTCTCTCTCTCTCTCTATCTCTCTCTCTCTCTCTCTCTCTCTCTCTCTCTCTCTCTCTCTCTCTCTCTCTCTCTCTCTCTCTTTCGCTCAACATCAATCGATATTTAAGGCAATTACCTTGAATTATTAAAATAAAAAATGCTTTCGAAATACTGTATATTACTTTTCGTCCTTTTTTCTCTTTTTTTGCTGTCTGACTCCAGTAGTAAGTAGCTTACTGAAGACGGAACACTCACTGAATACGATTTTAGCTATCTATGGATTTTTTTAAATTGTTATATACTATGATATCTCCTTGTAAGAATTAAGTAAAAATAAAAATTCCGAAAAAGATGTTTTCCAAAGAAAAGTAAAGAAATATATTAAACTTCAACAGATATAAAGTCCTATAATAATTCAAACTTAGAACGACAAAAAATTACCATTAACGAATTAATGAAACCCAAAAACATACAGAAATTAAAATAAATGATTATGTCAAGCGTAAAGATAACAGATACTTATATAGATGAATAAATAAATCTTGAAACGAGTAAAGATTAAATTGAACATTCTAGTCAAACTTAAAACGAACAGAAAACACAAAAAACAAAACTTTGGATATTTCTCCCTTCCCCCTACTCCGCCCCTAACAGTTTTAAACCCTATTGCATCATTTGCATTTTGTTGAAACTATATGTGTTTTGGATAAGGTATTTTTGCTATTCAAAACATCGACGACAGATTAAGAAAATCACTATAATCATCACGATAGCTGGAAAGAACTAATGAAAATAAACTGGAAATTTAATGTATAATTACATCAATTCCTGAAAATCTAGCATCTCAAGATTTTAGTTCACTATGACTTTTTTTTCATGTTATGAGTTTTAAAACAAAAATGTTTACATATGTTTTGTTTTCAGTAAAGTGCAGATGACATAATAGGCTTTCGAACTATCATGGTTAGGGAAGGGGAGATAGAAGTAGCCAAAAGTCTACTTCTCCACAGAAGGTTACCTGCGCTTCTGTTATTGGTTGATATAATGAATATTTCTCCAGGTATTCACGTGTTCGGCTTAAGAACTAAAATATTCGATTCTAATTTATTAGTTCTAATTAGTGTCTTTTGATTTAGTTCAGCATCCCCCTCAACATCGCCTGGAAATTCATCTTAATACCCCTAATTTTTTTGGAAACAGACAGGATCAAACATTTTCCCTTTCCCAATGATAAATCATGAATATAAACAATGATCGTATTGCATAATATACAGCCCTTACCACGGGGGCTGTTGGGGGACTGGTATCTCCGGAGGGATAATTATTAAGCCTTTTGACGATTTTGAAAAAAAAAATGTTTTCGAAATAAATCTGTGTTTGTGGAGAGGGCATCTAAATAAGGCAAGTGAAGAAGAGGCTGGCTGCCCTCCGATCATTTTCGAGCATCCCCCTGAGCATGCTCTGAAAGTTTTTTTTTTTTTGTAATCAGTCAGTGTTGAAAAGGGGCATCTAAATAGAGCTTTAAAGAAGCGGCTGGCTCTCTTCCAATCACTTTCGAGCATACCCTGAAAATTTCAGCTTCATACCCTCAGCCGTCTTTCAGATATTACTGATACGCCCTTTTGACAACCGGTATGCATTCAGTGTATTTTGATTTTGTTTAATATCCCCTTCAATGTAATCTGAAAGTAGTTGCAAGCAAAAGTAGTTGTAGTCACAAGTGGTTACAGTCACAGTCGCAAGCAAGCATTCGCAATGGCAGTCGTAAGTAGTCGCAGTAGCAGTCCAAAATAGTCGTGGTTGGAGTCACAGCAGCAGTTGCAATAGTAGAGCCCCTAAAAGCTTAAAGCTAATATCCTTACCTGTTCCTAAGATATCGTGCATCTTTTCAAACAATTCTTGGCAACGAACTGTAAGTAACGAGCGACGCGGCTCAATAGTAACCTTACCTTAGACCCCTTAGATCCGCCTGTGCCTCCAGAGGCACCCAGGGCATCAAGAAGGAGCCGCCAATCTTCCCGCCGGTTTGCTGCTGCAAGTATGTCCTCCTACTGAGGTTGGATTGATGTGTGCAGGTTACGGAGATCTGTCTGGTACGTTCGACGCAGGGTGTTTCTGGGTCTGCCCCTGCGGCGTGGACTCGATGGCTGCCAATGGAGCGCTGCATTTGGTAGTCGGAGATTGTCCATACGTAGTACGTGGCCAAGGTATCTCCATGGGCGGACTCTTATGATATATGTCACAAGAGGCTGGCCAGTCTTGTCACGGATGGATTGGTTTGTTATTCTCTGCTGCCAACGGATGTTGAGAATTCTTCTGAAAAATGTGTTTTCGAAAGCAAGTATTCTTCTCTCTTGTTTCTGGTTCAGGTGCCAGGTTTCGGCTGCGTAAGGCAGCACTGGCATAACATTGCTATTGAAGAGTCGTAACTTTAGCCGTATAGAGAAGCTTTGGGACCGCCATACTTTCCGTAATCTATTGAAGACCCCATTGGCTTGGCCAATTCTTGTGAGCACTTCTTTTGTGGTCGATCCGGTACTTTCTTTTATGCCTCCCAAATATTTGAAATAGACGACTTGCTCTATGTGTTGGTCTCCGCAAGTGATGCTCAGATTTCAATCTGTGGTAGCCATGCATTTTGTTTTCTCATTATTTATTTTCAGGCCGACATAGCCATCTCTCTACCTCACTTTGTCAAGGAGCTCTTGGAGTCTTTGCTTGCATGATTCTGGGACGGCGATGTCGTCATTGAAATCTACATCACTGAGGTCTGTTTCTGGATTCAGCTGGATTCCGTCTGTGCTTGTACTTCGCAGTATGTAATCAATAATGATTGTGATAAGTAGTGGTGACAAGACGCAACCTTGCTTAACTCCTGACAGAATAAGGAAGAAACGAGTTTGGCCATCTGGTGTCTTTACACATCACTCGCTATCTTCATAAAACGCAACAATCAGTGAAACTATCTTTCCCGGGATTCCGTAATGCAGTAGGATCTTCCACAGACTTTGGCGGTATACTGAGTCAAATGCCTTCTCAAAATTGATGAATATCATATATATTTTGGAGCGCCATTCTCTGCTTTCTTTCGTCAGTAGCCGTAGGGTAAATATCAAGTCTGCACATGAACGGTTCGGTCTGAATCCATGTAGCTCGTCGCAAAGGTATCTGTCGAGCTACGAGCTGATTCTCCGCAGTAAAATGTGCGTCAGCAATTTTCTAGGTATGGAAAGCATGCAGATTCCTCGCCAGTTGCCGGGGAAGGACGCATCACCTTTCTTAAAGACCCTCACAAGGGTGTTGCGTTTCCAATCCGAAAGTATTTTGGCGGTTGTCCAGATTACTGCAAACAACGCTGTCCAGAACTTGAGGCAGATCATAACAGTCGCTTTGATCATTTCCACGGATATCCTGTCTTCGCCAGGCGACTTCCCGTTTTTCAGCTTCTTTGCTGCTGCTATAATTTCAGTGGATGACTGCGGATCCGTGCTGATATCTAAGAAAACAGTATTGTTGCTGGGATCTCTGTGGGATCCTCTGGTGGAGGTCTATTCAACAGCTTCTCGAAGTGACTGGCCCAAACTTCGTTTACGTCAGACTGCTGTGTTATCAGGATGCCCGAGGGGTCTGTTACTTGTCCATGTTGAATAGAGGATTTCTTTCCAATAATCTCATTAGTGATTTTATAGACGGCTCTTGAATTACCTCTCTCCGTCGCCCCTTCTGCCTGCGCTGCTTTTTGCTCCAGCAGGTTTCTCTGGTATTTTCTGGCACTCTTCTTTACCTCTTTATCCGCGGCTCTGTATTCATCGTTTCTGAGGATCTGTTGGTCGGGGGTTTGTCTTTGGATAAGTGATGCTTTTACTTTTTTCCTTGTCTCTCTGAGTTCCCATGTTTTGTCAAATAGCCACAGGTCTTTTGGGCTCCTGCGGTACCCAATGGTGGCTTTCGTGCATCGTGAAAGCACAACTTTATGCTTTCCCAGTATTGATTGCTATCAGCATCATCTAGTAAAGACAAGGCTTCAAATCTATTTCGCATCTCTAGTTTAAAGGCTTGGTTGAATTCTCTCAACCTCAGTTTCTCCGAGTCAAAGACTGGGTTTAAGGGAGCCTTAATTGCGTTTCTATTTCTTTTCAATTTGAGGCAGATTTTTGCTGCCATCAGATTATGATTTAAGCCAACGTCAGCTCCTCTATATCGCCTTATATCAAGTAGGCTTGATCTTCACTTCCTGCTCCAAAGACAATGGTCAATCTGATTTCGGGTGTGGCCATCGGGAGATATCCAAGAATATTTGTGTACATCCCGATGAGAAAATAGGGTACCTCCGATTACTAGGTCGTTAAGGAGCGCGAAGTCGATAAGTAGTTCTCCGTTTTCGTTTCGCTGGCCCAGGCCATGCTCGCCGAGAACCTCTGGGGAAAACGATCGGTCGTTCCTTACTTTCGCGTTAAAGTCTCCTAGAAAACATACCATGTCATGCCGTGGTATATCGTTTGCCACGGAGTTGAGAGCTCTGCAAAATTCGTCTTTTGCTTCGTCGGTGGCGTCATTGGTGGGTGCGTAGCATACTATTACCGACAGTTTCACATGCGCACCGATGAAGCGGGCTTTCAGGATTCTAGGTGACACCGGCGTCCACTGTAGTAGAGCTCAATAGTAACCAAACTCTAAAAGACGGAATTTTGATATTGATAGAAATATCAAAAGAATTGGCTTATTATACTGATTCGAAATATGTAAGATTCATTAAGTTTGTTATTACCATCAAAAGCTACGAGCCTGAGAAAATTTGCCCGATTTTCGTAAAATGAAGGAAAAACCCCCTAAGCGTCAAGGAATCATAATGAAAATCACACCGTCATATAGAGAGAGTAATCGTATAAACTTCGGAGGGGGCTCATTTGACTGGCAATCCGGAATTTTAGTTCCTTTTTAAGATTCAGAGCAATCGGAGGGTGTATACCCCCCCCCCCACCACCCCTTAATATTTTCCCGAAATGCATCTGATAGAAGTTTTGAGAGGGCAATTTGTTGTCGTAGAAACTTCGAAAAAGGCTCATTCGATTGGAAATTGAAAGCGCTAGTGCCCCTTTTATTAGTCAAAAGTGTTTGGAGTGTGGCAAGCCCCCCCCCCCCCCCCCATCAATTCCTAAAACACATCCGATCAAAGTTTCGAGATAGCCATTTTGTTCAGCGTAGTTGAAATGTCTAGAAATTGTATCTTTGACAACCCCCATACCTTCTCAAGACCAGAACACAATTTGGACTTTCCTGAAAAAACAAGGCTGTGGATTGTCAGTTTAGTATACATACACAGAGGTATATATATATATTCTTTAGAGTTTTAATAATATTTTTATTTATTGAAGTTACAAAACTTAAAATGATTTAAATCATACAGTAAATACCAGAGCCAAACTCAAAACGAGCAAAAATTAAAATGAGTTGGGCTGACAACCCCCATAGATTCTCAAGACCAGAACATAATTTGCACTTTACTAAAAACAACATTTATTTAAAATGTTTTCACTTTGTTTTTACTTGTTTTAACTTGTTTTTTTACTGGATATATAAAGGGCACCCCAATTACAGCGCGAGTGTCTGGTGCCCTTTTTAAGAGCAACAAGGGATTGGAGGGCAAGGATCGATTTTCTCAAGTCCATTCATTTTTCAAAAGCATCCAGCTAAAACTTTGAGACAGCCATTTTGTTCAGAACAGTAGAACGGTCCGGCAACTATGTCTTTAGGGATATTAGGCATGTCAACCCCCCGCAATTAGGCAATTGGCCCATTGAGCTTTAAAAGTAAATTTACTTTAAAATAAATCAAAAGGCATTCTGTTTATGGTTTCCAATAAGACACCTCAGCAATATATCGAGGACAACTGGGGGTATTAAGTTGAAACTTTTGGGGATACTACTATTACTACTTCTGCTCTTACAATTTAGATAAATAAAAAGAGTTTAAGTGTATCCAGGTTGTTAAAGAGCATAGATAGAATCTTGTGGGAATGATATTAAGTTTTATTTTTCAGGTCAGCTTCAGAAGCTATAAATTAAATTAGAAAATACTGTTAGTGTCAGGATTATAAATTGTTGAAAAATTTCTCCAACATACAAATAGCAACCCATGCTATGAATTCTTAATGAAAAAAACTGAAAAGATATACAATATTATTTTTTTCATGACAAGGACTTTGTCAATAAAAAATGAAAAGAAATTAATTTAAAAAATATTTTCCACAAGACAAGTTTTTCAAAGAAAAATAAAGAGCTGCATTAAGCCAAGAATGACCAAAAATAAAGTCAAATAATCTTCCAAGCGTAAACTACCACAAATCACTATCAATAAATAAATGAAACTCAAAACGAGCAGAAATTACAATAAATAGCTGAGTCAAGCATAAAACGAGCAAAAATTAACATTAGTAGGGCTGGTAACCCCCGTGCCTTCTCAATACCAGAACACAATTTGCACCTTACTGAAAACAAAATACTTTTGAAATATTTTCATCTTTCTTACTTTAATAAATAAAGATTATCATAATCTTAAGGAAGAAATGTCAGTACATGTCAATTAAACTGACTATCCACGGTCATTTGTTTGTTTTTTGTTTTGTTTTTTCAGTAAAGCGCAAATTGTGTTCTGGTCTTGAGAAGACATGGGGGTTATGAGCTCTACTCATGTTAATTTTAACTTTAATAATTTAATAAATAAAAATTATCAAAACATTAAGGAAGAAATGTCAGTATGTCAACTACAACTTCATGGGGAAGTTAAACTAAATCAAAACACCATGTGCATGCAGTTGCAAAAGGGCGTATTAGCAATACCTTGTCAAGTACTTTGAGTATTATGTTGAAACTTTCAGGTATGTTGATGGCGATGTTGAACTAACCAGAAGGCATTATGCACATACTGCTAATAATACTTTTACTACTACGACGACTGCCCCCTTTTCGGGACTCCTTCCTATCTTTAGCAGAGACAAGTTTAGATTGACTATTCCCTCTCAATTTGTTAGCATGCCAGGGCAAATTATTACTATTAAGCGTTCTGGCTTCATCTTCCACATCTTTGGCAGTTTCATCCATGGCCTCCATTTCACACCTCCTTAATTCAGAGTTCATATTTGTATTCATCAATAAATATAGTTTGGAATTAGTATACTCCTATTTCCCCTGGAAAGGCTCCTTGGCCAGGGATACAAGGGAATAAGAAATAAACAATACAATATAAGAAACAACCAAAAAAAAGAGAAGAATAGCCAAACAACTTATATAAGATTAGAAAAATATTTTACTTGAGGCCTGGGAGTCAAGACGCAGAGAAGAACACCATATATCATGAATTAAACACTCAGGAGACATCAACCCCACAGAGAAAAAGGAAGAAAAAAATGCTAATCTGGTTTATTCTTAACTAAATAGTCCTTAAGAATCCTTTTAAAAGTCCCAAACAAGTGGTATCTCAGTACTGAAGAAGGAAGGGAATTCCAGACCTGTTGACAAGCAATGAGGGAATTGAAATCTGACCGTACTGTAGGGGTACAAGAAATGCAAATATTATGTGAAAAACGAAAGACAAAAGAAGCACAAGAAAGAATGTAAATAGGCTGTAGCCTTAAGAGCGGTTTTTGTGAGGAATGGTTGGTGTCCATAACCAGACATCGTGCTTTATTATTCATGACAGAAAGTGACCACAATGTAGAAGGAAAAGCAGACATCCATACAATGGGCCAATATAAAACATACGACTGGACAAGGCAGATAAAAGAAGCTTCATAACAGATCCAGGAAATGTATGTTCGAATTTTCGAATGATACCCCAACTCCGTGAGACCTTAACCCCAATCATGGCTATATGGTGTCTAAACGAAAGATTCCCCATCAATCAGGATACCAAGAAACCAGACCACCCAATTATCTGGTCTGTACAAGGAGCCTTGTGACACCTAAAGGTGTGCGAGCCGAGGGAAAGCTATACCAATTCTAAAACCTATACAAGTAATTCGCATCAAACCATTAAATTACTCTCTCGAATATGGCCACACGGTTAGACCTGATATCACATTCCGTCTTCCCAAGGGTCCCGATAGTGGTGTCATCAACAAAAGCAACGAGGAAATCTTCATTAGAAGTAGCATTGGAACATGAAGGAACATCAGGATGACACAGCCTACAGCATGCTAGAGGTCTGGTGTTTTTGACTGCCGAAATCAGATCATTAGTGTAAATCAGAAATAAAATGGGGCCAATATGAGATCCCTGAGGGACGCCATAATCTACTTCAGAAGGGCTCCGGAAAAGCGGATCAATTGAAAAAAAGCCTACCGGAAAAACATGATTCAAACCAAGAGAAAGCATTTGATCTTATACCAATATGCAATAGTTTCCAAAGAAGAATCCGATGGGTCCAAGAATCAAAAGCTTCACGAACATCCAAGCATAAGGCTGCCGGGATAAGCCCAGAATCTACTTCCAAATGAATCAGATTCAATAGAGCTACGCAAGCATGCTCTGTAGAGTGATTTGCCCGGAATCCGAACTGTAAATCATGCAAAAATTATTTTGCATTCAGAAAACTAAGAAGCCTGGATAGCGTAGTCATCTCAAAAATTTATCTGAAAACAGATAAGAGAGAACTTGGCCTACAATTAGCAGGATCACTCCGAGAACCACATTTATACAGCACTATAACCTTGGCTCGCTTGAGAGATTCAGGGAAAATTCCTATCCCGAAGGACAGATTGACAAGCTCTGCACTTTGTCCAGACACAACGGGAATCCCGTGAAGTTGAAGACTCTGACTTTTAGAGGTAAGCTCGGAATGCAGGCATGATTTTTTATTTAATTAACTCTGTTTTCAAAACGCAATTTTGCTGCCGAAGTTGGGAATTTTCCTCGGGAGAGCACTAATTCCTTATTCCAAACTAGCCACCAACTGAACAAGCTCTTCGTGCTTCTGATCAAAATAATCCTTTGCAATAGACGTCATCTTAACACTAGTAATAAATTCCTGCAAATATTCTCCTCTAAGAAAACATCGAACGAAAACTAACTTGCATGGGCATCTTTCCTCTAAGAAATAAAGATCAGAGGGGCCCGCTTTCAAACAAAGTCAGAAACAATAGCCGGCCAGCAACTTGAAAGGAAACAACCATCACCTCTGATTACATTAAGATTAATCCAGAAGGCATAATAGTAATATCTTATACTGGCATGTTAATAAATTGAGAGGGAATAGTCAATCTGAACTTTTCCCTGTTAAAGATAGGAAGGGGTCCCGAAAAGGGGGCAGTCACCGTAGTAGTAGAAGCAGTATTAGCAGTATGTAGTTAATGCCTTTTGGTTAGTTCAATATCCTTATCAACATATCTGCAAGTTCCAACATAATACTTAAAGCAGTTCACAATGTATTGCTAATACGCCCTTTTGCAATTGCATACACATAGTGTTTTGATTTAGTTCAACTTCCCCATCAGCATTCCATCAGCGAAGTTTTCCCCACCATGCTTATAGTGTCTTTTGATTGTGTTTGGCATCCCTCTTAAAATTTCCTGAAAGTTTTTCTTTAATAGCCAAAGCCTTTATGGAGACCCACAATCAAACTTGAATAACTTACAGCCCTTGCCCCGAAAGCTGTAGGGGTCACGTCAATCCCGGGGGCATAATTATTTAGCCTTTGAACTATTTTGAATAAAGGGCTATCTCAAAATTGTGATCGGATGTATTTGGGGAAAAAGGGTGTGGGAGGGGGGGGTTGCCCTTTGATCACCTTTGACTTTTAAACTTTCAATTTACAATTGATGAGCCCCCTCTAAAGTTTATACGACCACCTGTTCCATGTGAAATGGCGCTGAGAAAAAATTATAAATAATAATACATTGAAGCCTTGTGGCTCTTTACTATGGGCAACGCTAGAGCATTGGCTCTGATTGAATTAAATTTACAAAATAACTTTTCAAATCAAACATCAAAAACAAGAAGAAAAATAGGGAATTCCTTTCGTAAGACAGTGGACATTTTTTGAATGAATATTTCGGCCCTCAGCAAAGCATAAATATATAAAAGAATAAAGACTAACAACAACATGCGACCCATCAAAACTAAAATGAAATTCTTTTAAAACAGTCCCAGCATCCTTACTTCAGCGAAGTTCAACCAGAACTAGAGTCCTGGCTGAGCAACTTATGTCCAATCACACCTCGGCCCTTCTCCTCTACATTTCCCCGGTGATCTTCCCTTTGAGACAGCTTAATAGAGGGCTAAAGCTTAGTAAAGGGCCTTTAGGCATGACAGTGACTATTTGGTATAAGCATAAACTGGAGATTCTTTTTATGTATAGCCTATATTATTTCCAAAATTATGTTTTTTGGGGGGTTTCGATTACTATTGCAACGGTCTGCTCTTTACCGACAGTTCTTTACCACGAACTGTTTGAACAAAGCAGCTTTTATTTGCCTAATAAATAAAAAAAAAATTTTAACTGAAAGTAAGGATCGAGATTAAAACTTAAAACGAACAGAAATTATTCCGTATATGAAAGGGGCTGTCCCCTCCTCAACGCCTCGCTCTTTACGCTAAAGTTTTTTTTATTGTTTTAAAAAATAAAGTTGTGAGAGAGAGTCAAACTTCAGCGTAAAGAGCGAGGCGTTGAGGAGTTCAAATTTTGTTCCAATTCTATAAGAATGACCCTTAATCACAAACGCCGTTAATTAGAATAAATAGCTCATATGAAAGTACTAAAAAAAACTTTAGCGTAAAGAGGGAGGTATTGACTAGGGGACAAACCCAATCATATACGTAATAATTTCTGTTCGTTTTAAGTTTTGAAGTGCTCCTTACTTTCAGTTGAAAAACTTTTTTTATTTTTTTTTTATATATTTTTTTTTTTAGTTTTTTTTATTTTTATTTAATTTCTGATCGTTTTTTAAATAATGCTGGAAAATCCGGTGCCGCCTTCATAGCAATGTCCCTTCCCCCATGAAAACTTCCTTCATAGAAAGATCCTTCCAAGTAACCCCTGATCCACCCCCCCCCCCACCACTACCATAAAAAATCCCCCTGAAAATGTCTGTATACTTCCAAATAACCAATACTATATGTAAACATTGGGCAAAGTTCATAAATTGCAGCGCTTCCCCTTTGGACTGTGGGGGATTAATCATCCTCTAAGACTTAGTTATTATATTTTTCGACCATTCTGAACAAAATGGGTATCTCAAAATTTTGATCGGGTGACTTTGGGAAAAAAAATGAGTGTGGGAGGGGGCCTAGTTGCCCTCCAGTTTTTTGGTCAATTAAAAGGGCACTAGAACTTCTAATATCCGTTCGAATGGGCCCTCTCACGATATTCTAGGACCACTGGGTCAATACAATCACCCCTGGGGGGAAAAAACAAAAAAACAAATAAATACGCATCCGTGATCTTTCTTCTAGCAAAAAAATACGAAATTCCACATTTTGCAGATAGGAGCTTGAAACCCTTACTGTAGGGTTCTCTGATACGCTGAATCAGATGGTGTGATTTTCATTGAGGTTCTATGACTTTTAGGGGTTGTTTTTTCGAAAATAAGGCAAATTTTCTCAGCCAATTTTCGCGTAACTTTTGATAAGTAAGACTAATCTTGATGAAAGTTAAATATTCGAAATCAGCATAAAAATCTGATTTTTTTTATGTATCTATTGGTATCAAAATTCCGCTTTTTAGAGTTTCGATTACTATTGACTCGGGTCGCTCCTTACTTACAGTTCATTACCACGAACTGTTTGATAATTTCAAATTTAAGCGAAAGTCACGTCTTCCTAGTCTTCGCTATAAGAATCGCTCGAATATATTGGGTCTACAACGTTATTATTTCGTATAAGTCGATAAGTATTTCTGCAGTATTGATGTGATGGCGAGGAGTCTGACCGAGACAACACGGTTACAAAATTATTGGAAAATGTAAATAGAGTCAAGAATAGCAAAATTTTCAGTAAAAAAATTGCGGCTCTAGTATCATTCAATTTAATACAAAAGTGAAGACAATGAATAAATTTCAGGGGTATTTTGCGCACTTTGACTTAAGACTTAAAGGTGTATATTCCGATAAATTCTTCATCTTATATCTAGTCCATATTAAAGTTGAGCGTTATTTAATTTGCACTTTTTAATAATGCCTTTAAAGGTTTCTGCTAATCCAGATCTATTATCTACTCTACACAAAATAGCTATGACTGATTTTTACATCTTCACGTCACCCACCCTCCATAATAACAATGAATACCTCGGCCAGTGAAGCTACTCACCTGGTCGATTTTTGGGTACCAAATATCACCTCTTAATCCTCATTTATTTTTCACGACTTGTGCCCGAGCAACATCATAGTCACTTCTGTCGATAAAACAAAAGCAAGTTTTATGAAGAAAGTGGTATTTTCTAGATTTTAGCGCCACACTTTTATTTAAGAATGGGAAATTGAAATTTTAAGAAATTAGCTTAAAGAGTTCGCACCAACACTAATTTGTGTCCAACTGTTCTCTTCTAATGCTACGTCTCCTTAGCTTTTGTCAGACTCCTGTCAAATGTAGAAGAGCTGCTGTTTTAAGTTTCCACATTTTCTAGTCTTAAGAATTATGCCTTAAATCTTGACTCTGATTGTCAGTCAAGAAATTTTCTTTTGTTTTTGTTACGTTTATTGAATGTTTATTAGTGAAACGCTTATTGCAGACCATGGACCTCATTGAAGAGATACGCGATAGTTTTGGGAACCTGCTCAAGCAGACTGATTGGCTCGATGGGATCACCAAAGAAGAAGCAAAGACAAAGCTCTCAGCCATACAGCCTTTAGTTGGATATCCAGACTATATACTTGAGGATGACAGACTGGCTGATGATTATTTTGCGGTATGTACTGCTTATTTAAAATCCCTTCTGTGATGCTAGGGAAATGTCTTTCTTTAACCTAGTACAAGTAACGTATGCCACGCTTCTGTACCATAAACTATAATTTTCCTTAATTGAAATATATTCCTCCAAATAGATGGAGAATAAGGTTCTAACCCCCTCCCCTATATATTATTACAAACAACTTCTCATTAAAAGTTGGAAAAATAGGGTCTATAAATACCATTCTTAAGACTTCTACTTTAAATTCTTTTAGTTAGAGAAGGGCTGGGCACTTGAGCTTCCATCAGTGCTAGGTTTATAACTTTTTTTCGTTCCTTTGTACGAATCTAAAGATTAAATTATCTGTTTTAAATGCTGCATTGTAGAGGCGGACAGAATACCATAAAATGCAGTGTGATGCTGAAGTCACAAAAGCTTGTTTTATCTTTGAAGTTAATGCAATTCCAGAATTGCGATATATTTATTACAATAAATTTTTGTATTTATTCGAGTTTTAGCAGCTCAAAGAGACTGAGGCGTCAATCAGCATTTTTTTTTGTAGACTATTTTTCCGCTAGTCCTTTATCGACTTTAATCACTACAATTACTTCTATCTAATATTTCATTTGATTATGGGGCGGGGGAGGGAAGGGGCGAGCCTACACTTATAACTTATCAAATATTATTAAAAAATGGCAACAGTCTATTTGAGTTTGATGGATATCCTCATTAAAATGCTTTTTTGAAAAGTCATGCAACATTAAGTATTTTCGAAAAGTATTTCCGAAAACAAAAATATTTTCGTAAAAGTATTTTAATAAAGGTTTAACCAATTTAACCAAATAAGCATTTAACCAAACCCAAATAGACTGTTACTATTTTTCTAGTAATATTGACCAGTTATAAGTGTAGACTGCTCCACTCCCACCCTCCCATTATACATATATTAAGCAAGCTTGTTCGATAACAAAAAGCCCACACTTCACAAAGAAAAAAAAATCAAATTTTAACGAAAATAATAAAAAAAAAAATTGGAATAGAACACTTCGCCAAAATAACCGCTATCAAATATCGGATTTATTGATATATTCTTTTTAAATTTAGAATGGTAATGGGCAGGATATGGTCAGATTCAAAATATAACCTGGGAGACACAAATAAGCCAATAGCTTGGTGTTTCATATTTAGTTTGAACGAGTTTAGTTTTCTTTTTCGAGAAAGATTTTTCGTTGAAAATTTATCCTTGCATGAAAGCTATTTTGCTAGTGGCGTCGACATGTCAAGTTCTTGCTCAAGACTAGGTTACTCTTTATTATCTGTGAAATCCATAAACAATGAGAAAAGGGGTAGAGTTAGCCCAGGGGCGTCAGTTGGGGGGGGGGACTATTTTTCCCCCCATCCCCTAAACTTTGAAAATTAGACTTTTGGGGGTATTTTTATTGCCAAATGTTTTTTGGTATATTGTTAAAAAAATGAAGATAATAAGAGTAGCACCGCCTAGATTTCGAAAAATAAATTTTTCAGCAAAAAGAAAAAAAAATTAAGGCAAAAAATATTGCCTTAAATCTTTGGTCTGATTGGTCAATCACAAGTTTTATGCTTGAAAGTTAAGCAATGCTCAGGTCGAGAAATTGTGACTTGAATACATAGTTAGCGCTGGAGTCATGCGTGACTATGATTTTATCGATTATTGTTCCTATAATATAGCCCAGGCATATTTAAGAGATGACAGTAGTTATCAAACAATCTTACGTGACCAGTAAAAATTATTTATAAATGTTGAACAAGTAAATGACTTCACCCGCGTAGTAGATCAAAAGTAAAGGATAAATTCCATCCGTATACCCTTCTTCGTCCAACCATAATTATTTACTAAAAGCATTATTAAAAATTAATTTAAGAAGGCTACTGTTCATTGAAAATTTTGACTAAATATTCAGATTTGTCCAAATTTTTATTACAATCCAAAATTTATATTTTTAAGCAGAAAAGCTGTCAAAGGGGGGCGCACCCAATCAATTTACAATTATTGATATATACAATTTAACAGCAAGAAATCAGAGGTTTATTGGGCTGGTAGCAAATATCGTATTTAGGTTGGGCCTGACCATGATTTCAAGAACGGTCAGAAATTAAATAAAAAAAAACAAGCTTTTTCAACTGGATGTAAGGATCAACATTGGAACTTAAAATGAACAGAAATTATTTCACATATGAGGGGTGATTCCCCCTCCTCAACCCCTTGCTCTTTAGGCTAAATTTTGACTTTTGGTTCGAATTCTTTAAGAAGACTACATAAACACAATGGCCATCGATTTGGAACAAGAATTTTTTTTAAGCACCAAAAAACTTCAGCATAACGAGCGAGGGGTGGAGAAGGGAGCAGCCCTCCCCTGATGTGGAATAGTTTCTGTGCGTTTTAAGTTTAAACGTTGAACCTTACTTCCAATTGAAAAACTTGCGTTTTTTTTCAATTTCTTAAAGCACTATTCCTGAAACTACATCTTCTTTTTCTTATCCGTACAGCGGAAAGCCAGTGTCATTTTCACTAATTAACACTCTTTGTTTTACATAATTATCAAAGCTTTAGCTGTGCTAAAATTCTTTATTTCAGTTAGATATACTTAAGGACGAATATTTCATTAATGTGCTGAAATTTCTACGAGCAGCATTTGAAGCAGAAATAAGTCGAGTAAATCAGCCCGTAGATAAGGAGCAGTGGAATATAGTACCAGCTACAGTGAATGCCTATTACAGCAGACAGCGTAATCAAATTTGTGAGTAATATCTTATACTGTTCAATGATCTCTAAGAATTAGTATTGTGGTTCTTTTCCTTTGAGGTACCGTCAAAATGAGGTAGTTCTTGCCAATATGATGTGCCTATTTTGGCAGCAATAGGGATATTTATGACAGACTGACAGACTCAACACTATGCCAGATTACAGAAATAGTGTATCTATTTTCAGGCTTCACATGGAGAAGATATTGAAGAGAATGATTTGTCGGGGGGGGGGGGGGGGAAAAAAAAAAAAAAAAAAAACACAAAAAGGGAAATTTTATGAAAACTTCAAAAATTTAAAAAAAAAACATGAAACCCTCGAGATTTATTCCGGGGCTATCCCTCCCCCCCCCCCCCCTTCATCCGGGATATGAAAATAAATTTCTAAACTCGTATTTTGTTGCAAAAATTATCATTATGTTCCACCGAGACAAAAACTGAGAAAAAGAACATGTTGTGCTGTTTAATGGGCAGCTTAAAGACAGGGTAGATCTTATGAAACTGGAAGGGCCAAAAAATCCGTCAGAGGAAGATTACAAATAGCATTACATTAGCGCCGTTTGGTTTTGGCTTTGTGTTTTTTTTTTTTTGTTTTTTTTTTTAACTGTGCACTGCTATTCTGACTTTGGTTCCAAGGTTGCACTTTTTTTTAACTTTTTGCCCGTCCAAATCAGTAACATTGTACTCTTTGTGGCACTAGTTTCTTTTTTTATTATTACTTTTTCTATAAGAACTACGTTAAAGCGCCGAAATTCGGTTCACTTGGGTTTACTTTGTTCTCTGCAGCTATTTTTATATAGTAGCTCGGGAAGCTTTTTTTTTCCAAATACCTTTGAAAACAGGTAGAGGGTTCTTGTTGCAGCTTTAAATACTTCAATTTTTGCTGAAACAAAACTTCTTATAAATTTTAACTTTTAAAACTTTTTGCATGCTGACCCATGGTCTGCGTTGCGCAGGTGCAGATCTTTTGATTTAATGCCTTCGGCCAGGAGTGTAATAGTTTTATAAATCATTGTAAAAATCCAGGAAAGGGATGCAACGCTTCAATGTGCTTTGTAGGTTAGGAACTGAGACATTTTATAGAAGGGAAGGGGGAGGTAGAATTTTTTTATGGTTCTGTCTCATCGTTGATTCATTCATATCTATATAATACTAGATATACATTTTTTCTTTTTTTCTTGAACCTTAGTGTTTTCACTTCAACGCTGTTTTAATTACCCTGTCTCCACTACACCACTGTCTACCTGACTTTTGCCATCTAAAAACTGTATTTCGCGTATAAATGTGTTCACCTGATCCTGCCCTCTTTTTTTTCCTCTCGCATCTTCTTTTTCCTTTCCATATCTTCACAGTTTGCCCAATAAAAAAGAAAAATGATAATGGTCAGACTCTGAAGTTTTCGCTATTTATTCCATTCTGATATTTCAAAGATGGCACTAGGTTAAGTGTAAAATTCTTACTTCAACATTTTTTCAGGGTCGGACTTCTATTGTTTTTTTTTTTTTTTTTTTTTTTCTATCTCTATGAAAAATATTTTCTTTCTCAGGTTACAATTATTTGTTCAAAAATGCTAAAGATCTAATTGTGATTTTTTAATTTCTTACAGTTATGAAAGCTTATAGTGTGAAAGGTTAAGTGTAAAAATCTGACTTCAACATTTTTCAGTCGGACTTCTATTTTTTTTTTATCTCTATGAAAAATAATTTCTTTCTCAGGTTACAATTTTTAGTTCAAAAATACTAAGGATCTAATTGTGATTTTTTAATTTCTTATAGTTGTGAAAGCATTATCACGGTAGACGACACTCAAAACTTCCAGAGGTCACGCATCTTTGTCACCTTTTAAAACCACTGAGAGAAACGATTGCTCATTTTCGTTGTCTCGTCATCTGTATTCCGTCATCTGTATTCCGTTATCCTCGTCATCCGTTCTCTCCTTTTCTCTGCCTTAATGTACATTTGGTGTTGCGCAGATTATTTAAAATTTAAAAATTCTTAATATTAAAACTTTTGAATTCTTAATATTAAAACTTTTGAATTCTTAATATTAAATAAACTTTGGAGCTTTACTTTTTGAATAAAATATATTTGTTATCTTTAGGAATATCCGTAAATTCCTTTTCAGAATACATTTCAAGAATTTTTGATAGTTAGGGGCCATAGCTCGCTTAGCCCTATTCAAAATAGCATCTCTCAAGGGAAGTGTATTTTTTACCCTCTCAATTGGCGTCCTTAGTTGGAGCCAACAGGCGCAGAGAAAGAATATTTTGTTCTAGCTTAGTGAAAACGAATTTTTGGATATTTTGAATTCAATGGAGGAATAATCGGTGAAAGTATTGGAATCAATAGGTGAACGTATCCAACATTTAAATATTGAATTTAAACGAGCCCTTGATCATCCGTTGATTGAGAAGATTTGGTAAAGAAGAATAGAGGATTAGGCTCCGTGGTAATGAAAGAAAAGATGCTAGGACTGAATTAACTAATTCTTTTGTTAACTAAATGAATTAACTAATTATGTAAAATTGGTTGAAACTATTATCAATATTCGAATCATCCAAAAAATATCCCAATATATGTTTCCTTGTTTTTCATCACATGAATTAGATTTTTCTTCTTAAAACAATATTTTATTTTACGGACATCGTGTTCAAGACCATTTATAGCTTCTTCTGGTAGCTAAAGATTAGACAGTTTTCAGACATCCATTTTTCAAAATTTGGGATTTCATCAAGGAATGTTTTCATTTGAATTAAATGTTCTGAACCCAACATGTAACTAATAGATCAAACACTTAGTCGCTTGCGACCAAATGCTATGAATAACTACATGTTAATAGACTTGGCTACATGATAACTACACAAGACCAGACAATTAGGTCAGTTTCACGACGAGAAATCCCAAATGACCCCTAACAATTTCTCCCGCTTAAAATTAACTAAAATTAACTAATGGTGGTGTAGTACTTACATTTTTAGTATTTACTAACTTATATGTTCAAACGACAAGCAATTAGAAACAGTCAAAACGTCTCAACACGTTGTTATTTTTCTGTTCTGTTTGATTTTTGTCATTTACTATAACACCTTTCTGATTATAACTACTGAGTTCCTTTTTTTGTCCCTATCTGCGATTTTTTTTTTCCTAGTAACACGTTTGCAGTTAAATTGTCTGCTTAATAACTGGAATTATTTTTTTATCGCGTGTCGTTTGATGCCATATCTAGGTACAAGGATTTACGGTGCTACTCTCTTATGTTTGCAAATATTCTTTCCTCATCAGTTAACTGCCGAAGGACTGTCAATCTCCACCATATGCTGCACATCTCAGAGCAATGCCTGTTCAGCCGCTGGTGGCAATCTTTCACCACGCGAAACCCCTTTGCGCCACGCATGGCACACTTCTGCCAGAAGTGGTATGTCACCTGGCGTACATAATTTTGAAAGTGGCCGACCTTTCGTCAACTGATGCAATAATGCGAAACCCCTTTGCGCCACGCATGGCACACTTCTGCCAGAAGTGGTATGTCACCTGGCGTACATAATTTTGAAAGTGACCGACCTTTCGTCAACTGATGCAATAATTAAATATTACTTTATTTTTAGTGTTGCCTGCAGGAATACTTCAACCTCCATTTTATCATCAAGGACTGCCACGAGCCTTGAATTATGGAGGAATTGGTGTCATCATCGGTCATGAGATAACCCATGGTTTTGACGATCAAGGTAGACAATTTGATGCAGAGGGGAACTTACGGCAGTGGTGGGGCCAAGAATCGCTGATCCGGTTTAAGGAGAAAGCTCAGTGCATTATAGGTAAATCAAATTAGAAAATTCGACTTAGGAAGAATTGAATAATTAAGAAAAATATCCACGATGATCTGAAATTGTTCGGAATAAAGATTTTGGCTGAAAGATTTTATTTTTCTTCCTTGTAATGTTTCGGCGATTCGCTTTCATGACTAAAGGGCATATTTATAATAATAAAAAATGATGTTAATATTTACTGAACAAATAACATCAATTAAGGCTATGTTAGCCCACGTAATGTAGTATACAAAACGGGAGTAGGACGACTTCATGTCAAGGAGAAAAACACCAGAAGCTCTGGGCAGAACTTACAAAGCGATTTCAGAAGTCCGTGAACCCCAATTTCATCTCTTCGACGCTAAATTCACTGTTTTCATATTACAGGATCTTGACATGATTTTTGGTAAAATATCGATATCGATGGAATCATAACAAGATTTTGATAATTTATGTGATATTAATATCACCTTTTCTCTTTGGGTATTTTCTAGTTTACATAAAATCACACATACCGAATATAGCTTGCATATAAATAGCTCAAATGTTTTAAACGTTCCACATTTGGTATTAGTGTGTAAAAGTGAAAAAAAAATTTAATTGTAATGAAAAATAATTTCTTAATTCTTTATTTTCTTATTTAAAAAAAAATATTAAGAACATTTTAAAAAACTTTTGAAATAAAAATAACTAAAACATTAAATCGATATCAATTTCCTACTGAGCCTACGGTAAATTTGTTTTTGATTAACGATAATTTTTAGCTGATGAATCAGATGCCATTTTAGAATAATAGGTTAAGTAACTTTAGTTAAAAAATGGCAATATCAAACCAAAAAAAGGATCTACCACTAGCGATCCTTGAAGCTCGTTATATTTTCGATATTAATTTTTCAAAACACATTAAGAATTTTTGGCCATGGGCCTAGTTAGAACACTATATTGATGCAAAGGTTAGTTTACATTTGATAGCACTTACTTTATTTGACTTTTGGGGGAACTAGACGTCGTTCCGCCTCTCCTTCTACCATAACTTCATCAACATAAAATTTCAACGAGGCACTATTCGGAGCAACAGTTTCGAGACGTTACATCGAATCTCCATCCCATATCCAACCAAAAGAAGGGGAGCTCTTGAGCTGCTCCATGCTCTTAACCATCATTTTTTTTTGTGTCTGGCCTACCACGATGCATTTCGAGTTTTCAAGCTAATGCCTGAGTTTTCATATCGAGTTTTCAAACGGATGAAAATTAACCAGGAGGTACAACGGTGGTCAACATGGCGTAGAACACAACCAAGACATATGAGCCGTTATCTCATCACAATTTCCGAATCTGGGTGTTGGTGCTTACAGTGATCGTTAATCTCCTTACTAAATGTATGATCACGACCCTGGATGCGTAGAATGCGGTAGAATGGCGAGTGCATTTGATAGTGGTCATGAAGATTATATATTCAGACACTGAGACTTCAAAGAGGAAGACATCTAGCCGAGCTGCCCTGTGTCAGTATCTCACCAATAAACTCATACTTGTTTTGTTGTTTTGGAAGGGGGAGCTTTTTGGTTTACTATACATCTGTGGCCCAAAAGAACTTGAAAGAATTTCAATACAATAGATCATCGTTTATTCCTTTAAAAAAATCGATACTTAAGAAAATGTCGGATCTAATCTGGAATTTAGACAAGAGCATTTTTACTTTGTACGATGTGGAGTGGGGGCCTGAATCAACAGGCCCAAAGACTCCAATGTTTTATTTTACTTATAGGTATCGAAATGTTGGATCCTCTGAAACCATGATACTAAATTCTCTCAAACCTGACAAATCCTGCCACAATAGGGTTCGAAGTATCAGTAGTAACCAAGGTACT
>JAQQPU010015267.1:0-14697 GCA_029168905.1 Artemia sp. Kazakhstan ARC1039
AAGCTAAGTGAAAACAAGATCCAGATATCGGTTTCGATATGTCGAAAGTAAAAATGTCGATATATTGATATATTAGTTAATCAAATTATTACCCAACACTAATCAAGGCATTTTATAAGCCTAGCCTGGTAATGGCAAGCATTAATAGCGACATTCTAACTTTTTGTTAGTTTTTCTCAACATAAATTAGGTAAAGTTAAATGCAAACACGAGGCTCAAATTGGTGAAAAAATGCATTTTTACCAAAACACATAAATCCTTTTTGAGAAACGGAAATGAAGAATCCGATACTAAAAGAGGAGCTACTCGAGCCTAGCACTAATAAGGAGCTGAAGGTGAAATTTAAAGAAGGGGATCAAATATTTGGCTGCAGGGAGAAACACCCAAAAAATTCCTGAACTGAGGGGAATTGGGATAAAGTTTTTACGGTATTTCTCTTTTCATATCTTGTCGAAAAAGCCTTAGTTTTGTTAAAAGCCATTTAGCAAAAAAAAGAAGCAGATTATGCAGAATGGAGAGATACTGATGACTTTTTGTCAATCATTAATGACTAAAGCACTAGATCAAAACTGACATTAATGAAATGTTAAACTGAAACCAAATACTGATGATTTATTGTCAAGCCATCAAGTATATTTATTTCCCTTATTTTACGCTATTAATAATCAATTTAACTATTTTACGACTGTTATCATAAGTATATCTATTTCGCTAAGATTTTAGTAATTAATTTTAACTATTTTGCAACTGTTATCGTATCACAATATAGCATGAAAACAGTTATAATTGATAGTGTAATAATCTTTTACTTGAAGAAATACAACACAAGAAAATATACTATTTTTCTTTTTATCTTTGCCTTTCCGAATGGCAAGTTTTCTAGATAACATAAGTAAGAATTAATTGGTTTCTTGTGCTATGAGTATATGTCAAAAAAGTAAAGTTGGATGGAATCCAAGATCACATTTTTTCTTGAATTTTGGAATTTGCCGGAACCAGCAAAATTTTGCAAGTGGTCTATGAGAAAAAAGCATTTGAAAACCCCTGCTCTTCAACTTTAGTTTTGAGGCATAGTTACCATTTTACCAACATACGTAAGAAATGAAGGAACTATTTAAAAAGAATGTTGAGCATGGGATGCAGATCACACATATCTATTCAAATCTAATAAAGTGCGTGGAAAAAAAATACTTAAAAATATTAAGAGTTCCTTCTAAATAGCTAAACTTTTAGCCTCCATTTTTCCGTGTTTGTTGTCAAAGTTAATGGGTCAATGGATTACTTCTTTTTTGCACTCAAATCTTTCAAAATATACGAGGTAAGATATGCTTAGTATTTAAGCACCACAATAGACCCTGGAAAAAAATTGTTTTGATGCCCTTCACTGTGCTGAGCTCCCGGCAGAAACGTAAGCTGTAACAAATAAAAGATTTAAAACCGAACTGGCCAGCAACGACAAAACTAAAGAATGAATATGAAAATGAAAAAACGGGTCTATGGCCAGTAAAAGAAAGCGAAGAGAACAAAACTCCAACAAATATTTCACTCGTAAAAAAAATATGTTCTGTTAAAGCTAAAATAAAACTTTCTGTAGGTTTTGTAAATTTTATAGCAATTTCTATTGAATAACGGTGCTCAATAAAACGTTCCACAAATTGTTGGTGCATTCGACCAACGTAAAATTTACCGCAAGAGCAAGGAATACTTTGTTTTAAGCTGTAACAGTACAGCAGGTCCCTACAAAGAGATTTTTAGTGTGTATTACTATTTTGGGCTGAGAGCTCAGCCACCGTGCCTGTTATTTCACATAGTATCGAGATATTGGATATTCATCAAAAAAGCCTTTTTTTATGAGTCAAAAAAAGAAAACGTGTCATCCAAAATGTTGCCACTTTTTTTTCAAAATTGAACAAAAATGTCTCAAATAATTTAAAGATTTCTGGACTAAGAACTTACAATTGTAATGTTGAACAGAGATGAAGCACTTCCTTATAAAATTAGTTAATGGGTCATCAGCTCAACTGTCTCCTTGAAATGGGTGGAACCGTCCTGGAAGTCTTGTTCCAGTCACACAGTCCACTTTTTACCCACGTATGTTCTGTCTTTCTGGATTTGGATTCAGTAAGTAACAACATGAACTTTTTAGTACATGAGGACCTTATGAGCATAAGGATATTTCACTGTTTTTCTGATTAGGTGTAATTCTGAATTTAAACAAAAAAGACACTGCATGTAAATTACTCGAAGATATACTGTAGTACTAGATTTTGAGGTCTGAGGTTAATTTGTGCCACTAATTTACAATCAATTGGTCATTAAACTTGACATTTATTTCTTTTAGTTGATTTCTTCTTTCAGTTGAAGTACTTTAAACGGATTAACACAGTACAACTTATGCATATCAATTAAAACAAGATACACAGAGAGATAAAACTGGATGTGCCCTTTAATAGAAGAAATAGACCAGCAAGAACAATAAAAGTACACTATTCTCAAAAAGAGAAAGAAAAAGAAGAAGAGGAGGCTTAGGGGGTAACTGGAGAAAAAAGCAACTGCATACAGGGATGATAATCACCAAAACATACAAGACATTAGAACAGCCCACTACTTTAAGCTGAAAGAACAATCTTTGCAAAATATCTTTAAGCAATAATAATAATTTATTTTTACCCTCTTTAGGGAAGAAGAATTTTATTTTTCGATCCAAAATGGACCTAAGTTTCACATTTGAACCAGAGAATTGTATTTTCCATAATTTTCTTACAAAAAACTAGAGTTTACGGTCAAAAACTCTTATTAGCTCAGATTTTACGGAAATAGTTTTATTTTTTGATCCAAAATGGACTTAAGTTTCACATTTGAACCAGAGAATTGTATTTTCGTAATTTTTTTACAAAAAAAAACAGAGTTTACGATCAAAAAACCTTATTAGCTCGGATTTTACGGAAATAGTTTCATTTTTCGATCCAAAAATGGACTTAAGTTGCACGTTTGAACCAGAGAATTGTATTTTCCATAATTTTCTTACATAAAACTAAAGTTTACGGTCAAAAACCCTTATTAGCTCAGATTTTAAAGAAATAGTTTATTTTTTGATCCAAAACTGGACTGAAGTTTCACCTATGAGCCAACAAATTGTATATTCCATAATTTTCTTACAAAATACTATAGTTTACGTTCAAAAACCCTTTTTACTTCAGATTTTATGGAAATAGGTTTATTTTTCGATCCAAAAATGGACTTAAGTTTCACATTTGAACCAGAGAATTGTATTTTCCATAATTTTCTTACAAAAAACCAGAGTTTACGGTCATAAACCCTTATTAGCTCAGATTTTAGGCTATCAATTTGCCCCCAACTATCACACTATAACTACACTTAGACACCCCTCTGTCATCGCCCCATCTCCCCCTAAACACTTTTCAGCCATTTTTAGTTAAAAATTTTATTTCAACCCATTCATTTGGGTTTTTCGCTAGGAATTCTTCCCCCATTATCACACTATAACTACGCTAAGACATCCTTTTGCCATCAACCCATCTCCCCCAAAACACTTTTCAGCCATTTCTCGTTAAAAATTTTATTTCAACTCATTCATTTGGGATTTTCGTTAGCAATTTGCCCAGCACTATCACACTATAATTACGCTAAGACATCCTTCTGCCATCAACCCATCTCCCCCAAAACACTTTTCAGCCAATTCTAGCTAAAAATTTTATTTCAACTCATTCATTCAGGTTTTTTCGCAAGCGATTCGGCCCACAGTACAGCACTATAAGTACTCTAAGACATCCTTCTGCCATCAACCCATCTCCCCCAAAACACTTTTCAGCCATTTCTCGTTAAAAATTTTATTTCAACTCTTTCTTTTGGGTTTTTCGCTAGCAATTTGCCCCCCCCTATCACACTATAAATACGCTAAGACATCCTTCTGCCATCAACCCATCTCCCCCAAAATACTTTTCAGCCATTTCTAGTTAAAAATTTTATTTCAACTCATTCATTCGGTTTTTTTCGCGAGCAATTCGGCCCACAGTACAGCACTATAAGTACTCTAAGACACCCCACTGCCATCATCCCACCACTTGGGTATTATACAGAACACATCGAAGAAGTAAAGCAATCCGTTTTTAAAATTCTTTTATTGCCATCTACATCTCTCTTAGTATCATCTTTTTAGTATAATATAATGTTAGACCCTATTTCAAATTGACAACACTGTTCAAACACCACTTGTGTATTATACAGAACAGATCGGTGAGGTAAAGTTTTGTCAACTAACAATGTCATTCTATCATCGTTAACTATTTTCATAGATTGATGTTGCCTCAAATTTATAACAAATTGCCTGAGTTAACAAGCCCTTCGGGGTTACCTTAACTGATAATCAGTTTATCTCTTTTTTTTCCACCTTCATACGATCCAATTCGCAAATATTATCTAGCTCTGTTTTTCTCCCTATTATTCAAATAAGATCGTTCGTACAGTCCAATTCGCGAATCCCTTATCCCTTTTTGTAAATGTCAATCAAACAATTCTGATAGTAGCATTCAATTTTTTAACTAGCAACGACGCATTAATAACAAACTACTCTAGAGTTAAGGCAATTGTCCAAAAAATCAGAAAAACCAGTCTGATAGCACATACTTCAAAGAAATGGAACAGGTTTCTGTAAAGGTTTAATCGCTTTTTAAAATGTGCACGTGAAACTGTAGTGTATATTCATGTAGATGCTAGAGATAAAACAAATTACGCATGCACTCGTCGGATCAGCACCTAGGTTACTACTACCGAGAGCTTTTCCTGTTTGCACTAATTGAATTTGATTAGCTACAAGTGAAGGAGGAATTTCTAGGAGATTCTTACTGTGGTCAATATTTGATATGTAACTACTACTACTACTACTACTACTACTACTACTAACAACTCACCACAGGACCAAGCCGCATGAGGCCATCACAGCTACGCACGCTCCTCCTCCATCCCAATCTATTCAAAGCCTCCCTTTTTACACACGCCTATGAAGCTCCCATTTCCTTTAAATCTTTCTTTATGACGTCCTCCCACCCCAGACGAGGACGACCTGCTTTCTGTTTACCCCTAGATGGTTGGCCGAAAAGAACAATCTTCGGAATTTTGTCATCCGCAAAACGTGCCCTAGCCACCTCAAACATTATGGAGATAATCTCAAAAAGTAGACTCAACAGATGGCGGGTCAATTGAAAAAAAAACGAAAAATGAGTACGCCAGTAAGCAATGCAAATCTATTCAGAGTTAAAGCGAATAAAAAATGTAAACCTCCATTATACAGACACTAAAAAGTACCATTTTACTAAAGCTAACTGCAACAAAAATATCTCTAATATCAAGAAAATTACCCTAATAGTTTGTATCACCTGCTATCAAAATACAGCCATAGGGTTGATCTAGGGTAGATTTAACTGGGCGAATAAAAAATTAGCAATCGGACTAAATTTCAAACCTTCTCGAGTCATCGGAATTTAGAAGATGCTTAATTTTACAAACTACATAAAATACTTCAAAAAGTAAGTATAATATATCTAGCTTTTCTCTTACTCCACTAATATTCAGGCAAACAAATTAGCAAAAAAAGAAACTTCTGTTATTAGCACCTCACTTGTAATGATGAATCACTTTAACCCCCCCCCCCTAATGCTCGTTTATCAACTCTTTACACTGAAATCTAGAACTCATACGGCTAACACCGCAGTTTGCGCACTTGATACTTAGCTCGCGACAAGGATTACCGCGGCTGTTACTATGTTCAACTGCACATTTAATATATTTCAATTGATGAGTGCATTTATGAGAAAGATGGTAGAAACTTTGCACTTGGTGCATACTTTTGGTTTGGAAACCTGAGGAAGGGCTGGGAAACTCAAAAAAAGGCAATATTCAATCTTAATACCAAACTTAAGGGACGCTTCAAAAATTTTTTATGGAAGACAGCAAAGCTGCACAACTGATGACAGACCAAAGTGTCTTGCACCATTAACATTTTCGACGTGTTCACAATATTCATTATATCAGAATCTCTATCAATATTTATAATTCCCAGATACTGTATCTTGGGTAATTTTGAACGAATACTGAGATCCTTGGGAATCGGGCTATGATACTAGAAACCGAAATTTCACCTTTCATGTGAAAAATTAGTTTAATTCTGCCACGTTCAATATGTTTTACTTTATCGATTTGGCCTAGCCTTTCAAGAAACTCAGGGTGATTCAAGGGATTGTTAGACTACAGGCTAGCTGCTATGTTAGATAATACAACTCGGTAGCCTATCCAGTAAGTATATTTTACCTGCTATATCTGATAGATTGTATTAATTCGTAGTGGAAGAAAGTTGATACCTTCTTAATCTCGAGTTCTCATTCTTAACAAACAGGAAAATGAACTTGTGTCTAGCTCCGGAGATGATAATGTTGACTTTGAATCAAAAGTTTCAGTACAACCAAATCCCCGCTAGTGAAGTAACGACACCCGAAACCCCCAAAGTATTCTTTTTTCAATAAATTAATGGCAGTACACACTGGTTGTGCATCCCTCACTGCCAGATAATACCATTTTGACATTTTTCGCCCAAAAGCCTTCTTTTTCGGCCTTTCATTTTTCGCTGTAATCACCAATCATTTTTTATAGAGCTCTTGACCCCGCCAGAACTCTAAAGGTTATTCTTTTATCCTTTTAAGCTGCAATAACGGCTAAAAACTACATCTATTATCAATGCATCCTTTGAAAATGAAGACTACTAGGTGCGAGCTGGAGGCCATTGTTAGAATAATGTGAAATATCCATAAATTTATCTTAATGAAAAAGGAGTATTTCCTTAAAAGCTCTTAATATGGTTTAAATTGCATGTAATATCCCCCTCCCTACCCCCCGTGGTTGCAAGCTAGAAGCCCCCAGTTTTCTATAATAGATGGGTTTTTTTTGCGTATATGATAAAATGACATTTTCATCTTTGATTTGTCATCGTGTTTTTTTATGTTTTATTGATTGTTAATTTGTTTACATTTTCATTGTCTGTGTTTTTAAGATTTATTGTTTGGGACGAGTAAGAAATACATTTCCGCTTTATTAATATCTTGAAAGCAAACACCCCCAGGAGTGTATCAAGTTGGGAGAGTAAGCATACCGTTCTAACGACTGCCAAAAACTGGGGAATCTCAGGTGTCGTGCAATATTTTATTTTTAGAATATATTTCAAGATACAAAATATTGGCAAAGGTTTCATGGACGACTTGGTTGGGACACAGTACCACTGGAAGGGAATGACCTTTCGAGTCCCGGTGGGATCAAGAACTCTAGAAAAAAACGAATGGTGTTTTGAGCGAAAAATGAAACGCCGAAAAAGAAAGGCCTTTGGACGAAAATGTCAAAATGGCATTATCTGGCAGTGAGGGATGCACAATCAGTTTGTACTGCTATTAAACTAATGAAAAAAGAATGCTTTGGGGGTTTCAGGTGTCGTTACGTTACAAGCAGGGATTCCCCCATGGGTTCATGTGGTAGGGCTACGCAAAATTGTTTCAAGCATATTAGACCTGTCTGTTTGAAATGCAGTAAGTTGTATGACGTCATTGGAGTCCAGACGGATGTGTTCTGGAGTCTTGCCAAGTGTGTTCCCTTTAATAGAACAGTCTTTTCTATTATACGGACCACATTCCAAGTAAATGAAACACATGATAATTTCACCTTGAAATAGGATATGCGCTTGGAATCTTGCCAGGGCTGTTTTAGAAATTCAAGTAACCTGACCTAACCTTTGAACTCTTGCCAAGGGCAGGAATGTTGCCTAGAAACAGGTGACCGTATTGTAGAGGTGTGTTGCGTGACGTCAGAGGGCTCCGGTAGAAATCCAATGTTATTTTCCCCATGGTTGCCGTGACGTCAGACGGCTCCAGTAGAAATCTGGGGTGGGCCCCGGTAGAAACCTCAGGGCCCCCACTACTCATATTAAGTTTTTAAAACCACATTCCTAAACTAAAATGGGGAATTTATCTTAGGTGAAGAACATAAAGAAATAAAAAAAGGCGTTATAGTTTCAGATAATTTTTTGCTCTTACAGGGGTGAGCTATAATTGTTTAAAATTCTTATTTGTTTTTTCTGAACAATGTGTAGCCATCGTAGATTTGAGGAGAAAATCCAGTAAAGCCAGAGAGATTAAAAATGAAAACGACTGAACTAGAGTGCTTACTAAAAGATTTTGGCAGTTTTATTTTCCAACGGTTGTCATTTCAGTATTTTCCATCTAATTTTATTTATCTCATGATAGTGTTATTTTTTTCATTTATTTAATTTAAATAGTGATCCATTAAGACAATGGTATTTTTCCTAATGATTTTATCAAATGTTGGGCAAGATCAAAATGGATATTGAAAAATTGATTTTGTCAGTTAGAAATTATAGCAAAGCTAATAAAGACCATAAGCATAGGTTGTTCGTAATAAAAGGAATGAAATAAAGTCTCAGAAGAAACTAAATTTGAGGGTAATATTAGTCGGCCAATTTAGATGACTAGGCCTAATTTGAAAAATATGGTCAGTTTGTTTCATTTTGTGCAGTAAAACCTGGAGTCCACCCAAAAAGGCCTTCATTGGGCATAGCAGCTAAATATGTACACTAGCATGGGATAAGTTGATTCTAGAAGTGTTACTTTTGAGCAGTCAGTTTTTTTGTTTTTCTTTAAGCTAGAACAGAAATCAAAAAGAAAAAAAATGGAATTTATCATTTGATTCCATACTTACAGCTATTTTTAAATTAACATCATGACTGATGTTTTTGATGCATCCCAATCCCTTACCCTAACATGACAATTACTGAAATGGCAACACTTGGAAAATGAAACTGCCAAAATCTTGTTCATTTAGTAATTTTACAGACAAAGCCGAAATTTTTATATTGATGAAAAAGACTAGTTTAATAAATAAAATAAGAGGATTAGTAAACAAAGGTAATAATACTGGTAGAATGATCACCTACCATTACTTACATAATATTGCTTTTTAGCAAGCACTATAAGGAAGTTGTTTTCATTTTTAGTCAAAATTTCCATGTTAACGCGATAACTAGTTTAGGGGGTCACACTAGAAAATTTATTTGCGTCCAGTTTTTTTTTATACAGTCTATCTGATATTCGACTAAACTGTATTGATTTATTATTAGACTGGACTCGAGGATGGTTCATCATTTAGTAACTTTAAGAGCGGATAAGAATTATCAATATTAGCTATCCCAAAAGGATGCATTGCCTTCTCTGTTTGCCCTAATGTGGGCTTATATTTTATGTAAACAAGCATAATAGTTTTCAAACACTGGCTTGTTTTACATCTAAATAAGTCAGAAGGAGCCATGGTTTAAAAATTCAAATTTGAACTTTCTTCTGACGCATTTTGTGCGGCTAATTCAGAATTTGAACTTTTTCTAACACCATCTCCGTGCCTCCATTTTCTGTTTTATCGGTTTCTCTCACGGAATTTCTGGCCTTATGCAAACTTTTCTTCACAGCTGGCTAACAATTCTTTTTTTCCTTCATTCAGCGACTTTAGCTAAGCTTCCACATTTGTTTTCTTACTTATATGGTTACTTTTTTCTATTTTCCATTCCTTTCCTCAAGTGCTTTAATTACAAATTTATATATCTTTTCCTTCCCTTTGCTTGTGATGTTACACAATTAACCTAGCATTCGGGTTAGCTTTAACAAAGATAATTCTAATGCTTACTACGTCGTAAAATGCCATATTTTCGAAGCGTCTCTACTCCTAAAAACACTCGGAAATGGCAGCTTCTAACCTATGATTGTTCGGACCACAATTTATGTGCTTCCTTTTCTAAATTGTAGCAGTGTTATCCTTGAACAATAAGTCTATAGCCTGTACCTGTAGTAAGACTATAGCCTGTACTTGTAGTAACTTTACCACACTAGTGTGAAAATAATGTCGTAATACCCTTCCGCTCTGGACCATAAGTATACTTTTTATCGGTTTGGACATCTGCCCTTCTCGCATGATGATCTTCCAAGCTCTCCCATTAGGTATTTTTGCTTAAGATATTAATCACCGTTAATACGCAATACGCATGTGTATGTGGTATGCTGGAGTTCCATGGGGTCCTTTTAGTCTTGTTTGTGAAATACACTTGCATCATTCATATTAGACCTAATCACGGGAAATCCAAGGGGTCTTCCAGAAAAACAATGTATCAATGACTAGAATTTTGCCAGGGCACGAATCTTGCTAGCTGAGCACTAGAGATAGAGATGTTCTGATTTTAGAAGGTTGCCGTAGAAATAATATGGTAATTTCCCTATTATTGCTACCTTTAAATTACCTCGAGCGAGACCGTTTTTAGCCTCTTTTATCACCTAGCTGAAGCCCGGATTCCGTCCCAGGAATGAGTAGACATAGACCAAACTCCCCCGCTGCGCGTATGATGGCTGGATTCCGTCCGCCAAAAAGAGTAAACACAGACCAAACTCCCCCAGAGTGCACGGGGTGGATTGTAACAAGAGTTTCTTGAAATAGAATTTCCCCTTCTTTGCGTGTTTTGATATCTTAGTGAAAAATGTACCCTGGGCTAAGAGAAACCGTTCGGGGGGGGGGGGGGGAGGGGGGGACTGGAAACTTTCGAAGAGGCAACCAGGGGGCAGGTTGGTACCTTAGTGCAGGATAACCATAAATCTACGCCTAAAAATTAGCACTATGCGTAACAATAAAAAATAAAGACTGTTGAGCTGGTGACGGAGAAAACGGTTCCCCTCCCTTTGTCTTTCCTTAAATTTGGCATGTTATTCTTTATCATTTTAAAGATGCAATAACGTCTAAAAACTACATCTATTGTCAATGCGTCCTCTGAAAATGAAGGCTACTAGACGGGAGCTGGAACTTATTGTTAGTATAATGTGAAATATCGACAAATTTATCTTAATAAAAAAGAGGTATATCCTTAAAAGCTCTTAATATGTCTCAAATTTGCATCTAATATCACTTCCCCTCTTCTTATCCTCCTGGGTTTCAGACTAGAAGTCTTGGTTTTCTATAATACACGGTTTTTTTTGTGTATATTATGATCTCCTCCCTCATGTTTTTGCTGAAAAATTTTGCCCTGGGATGTGTCGGGCTGAGAAAAGCCGCTCGGGGGGATTGGACACTTCCTCAGAGGCAAGCAGCGAGCAGGTTGGTACCTTAGAGAAGGGATGAAGGATAACCATTAATGTACGCTTGAAAATTACCGCTTTGCGTAAAGATAAAAAAAAATAATAAAACAGTGTTGAGCTGGTGACGGAGAAAACTGTTCCCCTTCCCTGGAGTTCTCTCCCTTCGTCTTTCCTTAAATAGGTATATCATTCTTTATCCTTTTAAAGGATAACGCCTAAAAACTACATCCATTATGAATGCATCCTCTGAAAATGAAGGCTACTAGAAGCGAGCTGGAAGATATTTTTAGGATAATGTGAAATATCCATAAATTTATATTAATAAAAAAGGGATATTTCCTTAAAAACTCTTAATATGGATTAAATTGTATGTAATATCCCCCTCCCTTAACCCCCGGGGTTGCAGGATAGAAGCCCCCAGTTTTCTATAATAGATGGTTCTTTTTTTTGTTTATAAGATAATATGACATTTTCATCTTTGATTTTTTGTTGTGTTTTTTTTCCATATTTTATTGATTGTTAATTTATTTTCATTTTCATTGTCTGTGTTTTTAAGATTTATTGTTTGGGAAGATTAAGACATACATTTCCCCTTTATTAATATCTTGAAAGCAAATACACCCTGGAGTGTATCGAATTGGGAGAGTAAACATGCCGTTCTAACGACTGCTGAAAAAACCGGGAATCTCAGGTGTCGTGCAATAGTTTATCTTTAGAATATGGTTCGAGATATAAAATATTGACAAAGGTTTCACACACGACTTGGTTGGGACACAGTACCACTGGAAGGGAATGACCTTTCAAGTCCTGGCGGGGTCAAGAACTATAGAAAAAAATGAATGGTGTTTTGAACGAAAAATGGAACGCAGAAATAGAAAGGCTTTTGGGCAAGAAATTTCAAAATGGTATTATCTGGCATCAGTGTTTACTGCCATTAAGCTAATGAAGAAAGAATGCTTTGGGGGTTTGGGGTGTCCTTAAGTTACAAGCGGGGATTTCCCCATGGGTTTCTGTGGTAGGGTTACGCAAAATTGCGTCAAGCATATTAGACCTGTCTGTTGGAAATGGGGTAAGTTGTATGACGTCATTAAAGTCCAGAAGGATTTGTCATGGAGTCTTGCCAAGTGCGTTCCCTTTAATAAAACAGGTGACTGCACTGTGCATGTGTGAGGGATTGGTAGCTCTACTTATCTGACCCTTTAAAGGTAAGGTGTGTGTTGCTTGGTGTAACATGCGCTTGAAACGGGGGTGTGCACCGAGACGTCATAATTTCCCTATTAATCCTACTTTTCTATTATACGGACCACATTCCAAGTAAATGAAACACCTAGAAATTTCACCTTGAAAAAGGATATGCGCTTAGAATCTTGCCACGGCTGTCATAGAAATTCAAGTAACCTGACCTAACCTTTGAACTCTTGCCAAGGGCCCAAATGTTGCCTAGAAACAGGTGATCGTATTGTACAGGTGTTCGTGTGACGTCAGAGGGCTCCGGTAGAAATCCAATGTTATTTTCCCCATGGTTGCCGTGACGCCAGAGAGCTCCGGTAGAAATATGGGATGGGCCCGGTAGAAACCTCAGGGCCCCCACTACCAATATTAAGATGCAATTTTGGTTGTACTGAAACTTTTGATTCAAAGTCAACATTATCATTTCTGAAACTAGAAACAAGTTCATTTTCCTGTTTGTTAAGAATGAGAAATCGAGATTAAGAAGGTATCAACTTCCTTCCACTAAGAATTGATACAATCTATCGGATATAGCAGGTAAATTAAGCTTAATGGAGAGACTATCGAGTTGTACTATCTAACATAGCAGCTAGCCTGTAATCTAAAAATCTCTTGAATCACCCTGAGTCAAACAGTTCGTGACGAACTGTAAGCGAGGAGCGACCCGGCTCAATGGTAACCGAAACGCTAAAAAACAGAATTTTGATACCAATAGACACATCAAAAGAATAGGATTTTAATTCTGATTTCAAATATAAAAGTTTCATCAAATTTAGTGTTACTCATCAAAAGTTACGCGCCTGAGAAAATTTGGCTGATTTTCGAAAAAGGGGGAAAGGCCCCTTAAACGTTATAGAACCTTAATGAAAATCACACCATCATATTCAGCGTATCAGAGAATCCTGCTGTAGAAGTTTCAAGCACCTATCTACAAAAATGTAGAATTTTGCATTTTTTTCCAGAAGAAAGATCACAAATGCGTGTTTATTTGTTTTTTTGTTTTTTTCCCAGGGGTGATCGTATCGACCCAGTGGTTCTTGAATATAGTGGGAGGGCTCATTCAGACGTAAATTCAAAGTTCTAGTGCACTTTTTAAGTGACAAAAAATGAAGGGCAACTAGGCCCCCTCCCACGGTCATTTTTCCCAGTCACCTGATCAAAATTTTGAGATAGCCATTTTGTTAAACATGGTATAAAATATGATAACTATGTTTTTTAGGATGACTTAATCCCACGAAGTCCCCTGGGGGAGAGCTGAAAGTTATGAACTTTACCCAATGTTAACATATAGTAGTAGAACCCTATCAGGAGGTCCCACGAGTACACCATATATTGGCATAGCCTCCCTAGGGGAAATGGATATCCGAGAAATTGATTGCGTAATCGAAGGGGAAGTAAATTTCTGAGAAATTGATTTGTTGGAGTTAGGGCAGGAGAACTGTCTCCTGGCGAAGTGAATTACTGTCTTTGGTGTTCATCCAGGAGAATTGTTTCCAGGCGAAATTTATTAATGTCGGACGGATGATGTCAAAGCTGATTGATTTGTTGGTAATTGTCCAGGAGAATTGTCTCCGGGCGAAGTTTATCAATGTTTTTGGTGTTCGTCCAGGAGAATTGTTTCCGGGCGAAGTTTATTAATGTCTGACGGATGATGTCAAGGTTGATTGATTTGTTGGTGTTCATCCAGGAGAATTATCTCCAGGCGAATGTTTTGATCTTAGAGATTAAGAGATTAACGCGGGAAAAGGTTTCCTAGGAATTTCCAATGTGACAGCGCAGAGATGTCAAAACAAAAGGAACACACAGAAATTACGTTTAGAGATTATTAGGGCGAAAGTGTTTTGAGACATTTTAGAAGATAATTTAAGCGAAACCGTTTGAGGCATTTTAAAAGATGATTTAGAAGAGGATTTGAGGGTGAAACTCTATGGTCGTTATAATACACAAGTTCTATTTGAACGGTGTTGTGAGGTCCTCTACCCCAGCCCCAAAGGGCTCCGATCTTCCTACCCCAACCCCAAAGGAATTCCCCTGCCTCCAAAGGTTCCCCGGGCTCCCAAAGGACCACCCGGCCCCCCCAAAGGGTCAACCGGGCCCCCAAAGGCCCTCCCAACTTTTTTGCCTCCCATTTCTTAATATTTTTTAATTTGCATATTTTGAGACAAAAGGCCCCCCAACTTTTGGTTCCCCCTCCCACCATTAGTGTTTTGTCGTGGTTTACCATGTCACAGTTACATTCTCTTGATTTTTCAAAGTTCATTTTGGATTTCTTTCGTTGAAATGC
>JAQQPU010015268.1:0-21486 GCA_029168905.1 Artemia sp. Kazakhstan ARC1039
ATATATATATATATAAATTTTTATGGATGTGGAGCCAGGTTTCCTGGCATTATTCAAAAAAACGTCAGAAATTAAATTTAAGAAAAAACAGGCTTTTTCAACTGAAAGTAATGAGCAACATCAAAACTTGAAACGAACTAAAATTATTACGTATATGAAGGAGGTTGCCCTTTCTCAACACCTTGCTCTTTACGCTAAAGTTTTTTGTCCCAATTATTTAAGAACAACTACTGAAACACAAGGGTTGTTTAATTAGATCAATTAGAAGCTTTTTTTCAAGTACTAAGAAACATTAGCGTAAAGAGCCAGGTGTTAAGGAAGGGCCAAAGAGAGAGAGAAATTCATTTTTAATTAAAGACCAATATTCACAAAAAAAAGTCAATATCTCACAGTCCTACCACGTGAAAATCTATACAGATTTGTTTGTGGCAGGACTCAATACTTTACTCACTTACTACATTGAAGAGAAAAAATGCAGTTTCATAAATAAATAAAAATAAACCTCGTGAGAACCGCAAACCAATACTTACAGAAGACAGCTGTTCATAAGAACTTTCATATACGTAATAATTTTTGTTTTTATCTTTTGATTTTGTTCTTTATTTTCAGTTGAAAGGACTTGTTTTGTTTTTTTAATTTAATATGCCAAAAAATCGAACAGAATGTATTTCATCTGCCTCTCAGGATTTAGGTTTACCAAATTTATAGAACCCTACTAAAATTTTATGGTTATCTCAAATTTAGGTACTAGGCTTCCTTTTGATCACTTCAACAGTTTTTTTTTCCCCGGGTTAATGAATATTTGTAAAAATTAACGATAAGAGATATATAAAGAGTGATTAAAAAAAAATAGCTATCACAATCCTGGCTGAGCCGAATTCGTATTTCGGGGTCAAAAGACGAATAAAACCAAAAAATAAGTTTAAATGCGATCATACAAGCGAAACTGGCAAAGAACGTGCCGCCATTTTATCAAAATTTTAAAGAAATTAAAAACATGTATATACATTTACGAGCCATGGGATGTAAATAAATTAAACAAATAAAACTATTCAATTCTTGTATGTTTGCAGTATTTTAATATTTAAGCCTTATTTTTATTTTACGTGTACCGTATATGACAAATTGTAAAGTTTCCAAAATTGGCTATAATTTTTACCCATCAAAATCCCTAAATATAACTAACATGGCAACTCTGAATTCTAGCATGCATTAAACGTCATAACATATAGCCAAAAGGCGTCCGAATACCCGACCCTCTTTTTTAACATTGAGAGATAGGACAGTTGGACATCTGTATGATAATATTTCTTGTCTGTGCTCTACACTCACTTTCGACTATTAATAAAGGCAATTTAAATTTCCAATCAGATGAGCCCTTTTTGAAATTTCTACAACAACTTTCTATATGAGCCTTATATGCCCCTAGGGAATAACTTACAACCCTTGCGCTGAGAGCTCTGATGGGATTATCATCCTAAAAGACCTAATTTCCAGAACTTTTGACTAAGTTGAAAAAAAGGGATATCTCAAAATCTTGATTGGATGTGTTTGGGGAAATGGTGGGCGTGAGAGGGGGGTTAGTTGCTCTTCAATGACTTTTGACTATTAAAAGGACACTAGCCCTTTCAATTTCCAATTGAATGAGCCCTTTTTAAAGTTTCTACAACATTGCTTTCTATGAAAACCTTATATGCCCCCAGGGTATAACTTACAACCCTCGCCCTGAGGGCTGTGGGGGGAGGGGGGGGTTGTCATCCTTAAGGAACTAGTTTCCAAAACTTTCAACTATGTTGAATAAAATGGCTATCTAAAAATTTTGATTGGATATGTTTAGGGAAAAGGTGGGTGTGAGAGGGGGTTAGTTGCCCTCAAGTCACTTTCGACTATTAAAAAGCGCACTAGCCCTTTGAATTTCCAATTGACTGAGCCCTTTTTCAAGTTTCTACAACCAAGATTTCAATAAAAACTTATATGCCCCCAGGGCATAACTTATAACCCTTGCCCTGAAGACTGTGGGGTGAGTGTCCTAATCAAAGGTATAATTTCCTGAACTTTAAACTGCATGGAACAAAATGGCTATCTCAAAATTTTGATTGGATGCGTTTGGGGAAATGGTAGGCATGGAAGGGGTGTTAGTTGCCTTCCAATCCCTTTTGACTATTAAAAAGGGCACTAGCCATTTCAATTTCCAATCAAATGAGCCCTTTTTGAAGTTTCTACAACAATACTTTCTATAAAAACCTTTAAATGCCCCCAGAGCATAACTTACAACCCTTGCCCTGAGGGCTGTGGGGTTTGTCATCCTCAAAGACCTAATTACCAGAACTTTCAACTATGTTGAACAAAATGGCTATCTTAAAATTTTTATTGAATGTATTTGGGGAAAAGATGGGCAGAGAGGGGGGTTAGTTGCCCTTAAATCACTTTTGACTATTAAAAAGGACACTAGACCTTTGAATTTCCAATCAATTGAGCCCTTTTTCAAGTTTCTACACCAAAGATTTCAATAAAAACTTATATGCCTCCAGGGCATAACTTACAACCCTTGCCCTGAGGGTTGTGGGGGAGTGTCCTCCTCAAAAACATAATTCTATCTGGAAATCAACTATTCTGAACAAGATGGATATCTAAAAATTTTGATTGGATATGTTTGGGGAAAGGGTGGGCGTCAGAGGGGTTTAGCTGCCCTCAAAATCACTTTTGACTATTAAAAAGGACACTAGACCTTTGAACTTCCAATCAAACAAGCCCTTTATCAAGTTTCTACAATCAAAGATTTCAATAAAAACTTATAGGCCTATACCCCCAGGGCATAACTTATAACCCTTGCCCTGAAGACTGTGGGGGGAGTGTCCTGCTTAAAGGTATAACTTCCTGAACTTTAAAGTGTGTGGAACAAAATGGCTACCTCAAAATTTTGATTGGATGTGTTTGGGGAAATGGTGGGCGTGGAAGGGGTGTTAGTTGCCTTTAAATCACTTTTGACTATTAAAAAGGGCACTAGGCATTTAAATTTCCTATCAAATGAGCCCTTTTTGAAGTTTCTATGACAACACATTCTATAAAAAACTTATATACCCCCAGGGCATAACTTACAACCCTTGCCCTGAAGGCTGTGGGGGGTTGTCATCCTTAAGAACATAATTTCTATCTGGAAATCAACTAAACTGAACAAAATGGCTATGTCAAAATTTTGATTGGATGTGTTTTGGGAAATGGTGAGCATGGAAAGGGTGTTAGTTGCCTTCCAATCACTTTTGACTATTAAGAAGGGCACAAGCCACTCTAATTTCCAATTGAATGAGCCCTTTTTGAAGTTTCTATGACAACTTCTTTGATACAAAGTGCCCTGGTCTGAAGGAAAAAAATAATAAAGAATACATTGTGCCAACATCATTTTTATATGCCCCCAGGGTATAACCCATGCCCTGAGGGTTGTGGGGGAGTGACCTCCTCTAAAACATATCTTCTATCTGGAAATCAACTATGCTGAACAAAATGGCTATCTCTAAATTTTGATTGGATGTGTTTGGGGAAATGGTGGGTGTGGAAGGGGTGTTAGTTGCCTTCCAATCACTTTGACTATTAAAAAGTGCACTAGCCACTCCAATTTCCAATCAAATGAGCCCTTTTCCAAGAGCCCTTTTACCCTGGTCTAAAAGGAAAAAAATAAATATAAAATAATTTTCTAAAATAAGTTATCGGGCATCTTTGAAACACATTTAGTCTTGTGTTTTTCAAAAATTTTCCAATGCTCCTTTCCCCTAAAGGATATTCCATGCCCCCTGACTCCCTGGATGCAAATGCCTTCTTGCATCCCCCTCCCCAAAACAAATGCTAGAACTATGCCCATGAGGCTAAGATATGCCTGTTGAAAATAAGGAACTCACACTTCCTAGTGTTAAATTTAAAATCAAGGTTTAGGTTCATCTTGTAGGTTTTTAAAGGTTTCAGAAAGGTGTTCAGTTGTTCAGCTGATATTAAGGATATCATCAGCATATGACACAAAAGAAGCATTGATATCATTAGAAATATGGGAAAATGGACAGTTTTCTTAGGGATCAACAACATAGTTGTTAAATAGAATGGGAGAAGAAATTGCACCTTGGTGGGCTCCTCTCTAAACAGGGATTCTTTTTGCTCAGGGGATTGGCTCCTTAGATTTTGAAAAAGGGATCTTAAAACGGATTTGAAGGCAAGAACAGATTTCAAGAAAAGCCTTAGTTGGTGCAACAATTTACACTTTTTTAGCTCTATGTTGACAAGAATTGTCAGTGGAAAAAATGAAAGTGTATTCAAAGAATTTACTGAATCTTCATAATTGTAGGAAAATGGCACCATTTTGATTTTGATGCCATAATTCTAGATGGAATTCTTTATCAAAACTGATTCAAAACAGATGAAAATGGGGGGAGGGGAACAGGGAAATATAATTCATTGATATTTGTTGTATATCACAAAGTAATAATTTCAGCAATTATTGTTAGATTTTTTATTTATTTTACCCCCCCCCCCCCCCCCCCCCCGGGGGGGGGGGGCGATTGCCACAAACACTAACAAAACCATAAAAATGAACAAAAATTAGCAATGAAAAATTTCTTTTTTATTCTTGCATGTCTTCTTCTGGAGAGCTGCTATTTTAGACCTTTACCCAAAAATAAACAGAGACCAGGCTTTTATTAAGTCTATATCTGGGACCAACCATGGGTGGAGATGTAATGCCAGAAAAACTATCATGGTATTTGGAGAAAGCATAGAATAGGCCTCAGGAATCAAACAGTACTAATTTCATTTTTTAATATCTTTTTTTGGGGAGTTTTAAGCCACAAAATATTTACCTTATCACAAATGATAATTAATTAGGGATAAAAATCTAGGTGGCACTGTAATTTAGCTAGGATGAAAGTGAAAACATCATTTGATGCCTTTTTTATGCTCTTTCATAATACAATAATTCCCTCTGTTGCAAATTGCATCTTGAGCCCTTAAAGGGACCCCAAAGATATTTTATATGAATTATAAAGAGCATAAAAAAGCATCAAATGAGGTTTTCACTTTCATCCTAGCTAAATTAAATGGCTCACTGTAAATTTACCATGAAATTTACCTAATTAGGTACTCTATGGCTGCTTGTTAGCCAATTATTTTTGTTTAAAAATATTTTATAAACAGCATGAGAAATACAACAGATTACAATCTAAAACATACAGTATTGATTCAGTGGAGACTTTTTACCAGCTTTAAAACTAAGGTAAAATTCTACTTTAGCTTCTTTTGGCTATCTTGGAAAGGGGTTATGTTAGGAAAATGAAACTTTCAGGGATGGGTCTACAGGCTAAAGTATGCCCCAGCAAGGTATTTTGAAATACCTACCTCTTCTCCTTCTCCCTCTAGGGGGTCCTGAAATTTGCCTACATGACAGGTCTATATGACAGGTCGAATTATAGTGAAAAACCCTCACCTCACGACATCCAGCCGACAATAAATGCAATTATTCAGGTAGAAGTAGAAAAGGAATTAAGAGAACAGAAAAAGATGAAGTTTGTAGTCATGGGGCTGCCTGAATCTACTGCTAACTGCTGTCAATGACATTACACAGGTTGTCAAATTGACTCAAGAAAACGAGCTCGGGGCAAATATCACTGAAGGGGAGATACTAGAAACTGCCCGGATTGGAAGACCAAAAGAAGATGGTAGTCCACGCACTTTGTTAGTTAAGCTAAAAAAAAATCACAAGAGCTTGAGATGAAAAGGCAAACAATCCTGAGGACAGCTCCAAATCTAAGAAAATCATCAAATGAAGAAACTCGTACCAAAGTATATATAAACCTAGATCTCACGCCCATGCAGAGACAAATGCTCGCCGTGAAGAGACAACAGAAGAGGAATACCCGCACCCAGTGCGATCGTCAAATGGAGATGCAGTGCCATTGGAGGCGAGGTAAAGACTCCAACGAAGAGCAACGGCAAATATGATGTAGAATAACCAAAGCCAAACAAATGCCACCATCCTTCAAGCCTAACAAAAAAGCTACTAAAGTACAAACACTAAAGATTTTATTTTTAAATGCTGATTCACTACCAAACAAATTATCAGAATTAAAAGTAGAAATTGCAGCAAAGAACCCAGACATAGCAGCAGTGGTCGAAGCTAAGCCTAAACACTATCGATATCTCCCAACTTCACCAGAGTTGGCCATCAACGGCTACAAAAGCCACACCTTGAACATAGATCAAGAAGAATGTCAGGGAATTATTTGCTACGTCTTAGACAATTTATCAGTCCAGTTAGTGTCATCAAAAACAAATGGACAAGAAATTATTTGGCTTCAGATATCAAACACAAACCAAGCAACTCTAAATTTGGCTGTAATATATAGAATTCCAAATAGCACAGCCGTGAATGACCAAGTACTCTTTAAAGATATTCACGCTATATGTCAAAGATTAACAGAACCAACTCTCATAATTGGAGATTTCAATTACCCTAACATAGATTGGCACCTTCCACACCTCCTAGAGCGTAGCGGGTCACCCTCACAGAGGGAATTTCTGAAGATAGTGAACGATAATTACCAAGAACAGCTTATTAAAAAACCAACAAGAATCTGAGGAAGCGACAAGCCAACACCACTGGACCTAGTCCTATGCAGTAATACGGAACTAATAAAAGAACTTACTATAGGTCCTCCTGTTGGAAAATCGGACCACGCTACAATTTACTTAGAGGTGATTATAAGTTGCGAAACTATGAGAAAAAAAGAGAGGTGGATGTATTCAAAAGCTGATTACAATACCATGCAAACAGAGCTAGAAGTTTTCAACTGGACTGAAATACTAAATAACACAGATCTAGTAGATGGCATGTACAGAAAGTTTGCATCCGTAATCATAGACCTCACAAAGAAGTATGTACCAATAGTCAAAATATTTAAACGACCGCCTCTAGAACGAGACATCCTTGACCTAATAAAAACCAAGCGGCAAGCCTGGGAGACGCTCAAGCAGACTGATACCGAAAGTAATCGTAGAAATTATCGCAGAATCGCCAACAAAGTCAGGAAAGCCACTAGACAAGAAGCAAGTGAAAAGGAGAGGAAAGTAGCCAAAAACTCAAAGATCAACCCCAAGGCGTTTTGGAACTTCGTGAACTCAAAAAGAAAAGAACAGCCGGTTATTCCCGATCTTAGAAACTCAGCAACAAATTTAACAATCAGTGACCCAATAGCTAAAGCCAACCTACTAAATCAGCAGTTTTCCACAGTTTTCACAACAGAGAGGGACAAAGATGAAAGTCAAGAGGAATGTCAGCCACTAGACGCAGGCAAATTTGAAGAAATAGAACTGACAATACAAATGGTCTACAAAAAACTAAAAAATCTAAACCCTTACAAATCAGAAGGTCCAGATGGCCTACATCCTAGAGTGCTCAAAGAGCTGGCACTAGAAATTGCAGCGCCATTGCACTACATTTTTGTCAAGTCGCTACAAACAGGGAACCTGCCTGATACATGGAAGCAAGCAACAGTGATACCCCTCTTCAAAAAAGGAAGCAAATCAGATCCAAGTAATTACAGACCTATCAGTTTAACCTGTATCACATGCAAACCACGATAATTGCATTACTCCACGATAATATATTACAGTACCTACTCGAAAGGAGTCTCCTTTCACCCGCACTGTTTGGATTCCTCAAGAAAAGATCAGCAGAAAGCCAGCTACTTGTCGCTACAAACGCCTGGAGAAAATATATGGATAGTGGGATGCAGGTAGATATTTTATACTTAGATCTCAGAAAAGCCTTTGATAAAGTCTCACAAAGTCAACTTCTTCGAAAACTACAGTCTATCGGTGTTGGTGATACTATTCTAAAGTGGGTTCTCAAATTTCTGAAAGGAAGATCTCAGCGAGTGAAACTGGAGGGATATCTTAGCAGCAATGAGACAAAAGTCACAAGTGGAGTGGTTCAAGGTAGTGTTCTGGGGCCTTTACTATTCAATATTTACATAAATGATCTCCCAAATAACATAGATTCAGAGATAGTGCTTTATGCAGATGACACGAAAATCTTTCGCGCAATAACAAGCCTTGAAGATACAGAAATACTACAGCAAGACTTAAACAAAATAGCAGAATGGATGAAAAAATGGAGCATGGAAGTGAATACAGAAAAAAGTTGTCATATTCGGCTAGGCCCAAAACACATTTCTCGGCACTACTGCTTTGAAGGACAACAGATACCTATACAAGAAGAAGCTCGAGAACTGGGAGTGACAATAGACAGTGACATGACTTTCACCAAGCACTACGAGTCAATCATCTCTAAGTCATCACAAGTCTTGGGAATTATTTGAAGAAATTTCTCTCTTACTGACTCAACACTGTTTTCTATACTCTTCAAATCGTTAGTGAGACCAATGATCGAATACGGTCATACAACAACCAGACCATTTTTTCAAAAAGACAGCAATGCAATAGAAAAAATCCAAAGGAGGGCTACTAAATTTGTTCCATCACTTTGAGACTTATCATACCAAGACCGTTTGAAAAAACTGTCGCTCCCAAGCCTCTCATACCGATTTTTGAGAGGAGATCTTATTGAAGTATACAAAATATGCAACAGATACTACGACAACATCCCTCCAGAAGAGATAATAACATTCAAGAATAATAACCTCAGAGGTCACGAGTTTAAGCTAACTGAAGAACGTTTCAGAAGAGATGTTGGGAGATAGGCATTCAGCAACCGCATTGTCTCCGAGTGGAACGCACTACCATCAGACACTGTTAACTCAGATTCAGTCAATGCATTTAAGAACAAGATTGACAATCATTATAGTGATAAAGCATTTGATTATTTAAATTTTTGTAGATAGAGGCGCAAGCCTGTTTTCGCAATATATTATTATTATTATTATTATACCTATTAAAATTTTGACAAAACAACATTTTACCTTAATTTTCAGTTATCAGTTTCTTTTTCTCTGGTTTTAGTTCTGAAATGCAATTCCTGTTATTTGATTAGAATTTTAAGTCATATCAATGCTTTTTTTTCAAAATTTAGGAAATGTATTTGCATATCTTTAAAACCTTATAAATTGAGATTGAGCAAAGTTGTGAAGCTGAGAACAATTTTGTTGTACTTCATTTAAGCAGAAGATCTATTTTGCAAGGTTCCACTTTTATAACACACAGATTTTTAAAGGTCAGGACCTTCTAGAGGGAGGAGTAGAGGTAGGTACTTTCTAATACCTTCCCAGGACATACTTTAGCCTGTAGACCCGTCCCTGAAAATTTCATTTTCCTAACCTAACCCCTTCCCAAGAGAGCCAATAGTAGCTAAAGTAGAATTTTACCCATTTTCCTATCCTAACCCCTTTCCAAGATATCCAAAAGTAGCTAAAGTAGAATTTCACCAAAACTAACCCCATAATCTACAGCTTAGCCCTTATTGCAATGAATTATAATAATTTACTGAATAAGCATTAGACTATCATTATAGGCCCTAATCCTTGGAATGCAGTTTCAACATCCAAATGAATTAATCACAAAATTAATAATTGTGATTGGCTATTGAACACTAAAAACCACAAAATCAATTGTAATATGTTTTTAAGATTTAAAGGTCAATGCTTGTTTAGCATGCTTTTTAGGCTTCCTTTTATGTTTAAGAAATTTTCTCGCTACACAGAATTTTCATTTTTATACCAGCTCAGTTGAAATTGCCTTCATTGATGATGATGGTCGATTAACCGTCCTCTCTTATCTGGCGATTTTAAGATGTAATTGTCCTCATTGATCTGATCTGAGAGATTTGAGCCTCCTCTTGACAGCAATGTCAGTTGAGACTTCTTTCGATATGACTAATTTTCTTCCTTCTCAGCACAACGCCATTAGCTGCAAATACTTTCAATACAGCAATAATTAATACAACTCAGCTTCAATCTAAAAAAGAACAGACACTCTTCCTTTATAGCAGGTTTTTTTTTTTTTTTTTTTTTTTTTTTTTTTTTTTTTTTTTTTTTTTATAACACGGACATATATCATTGCTAAAACCATCAGTCAAACCTATTACACATACATAATCAATCCCTTTTTCAACACTGACAATACAGCAATTACATTACTATTAACATCAGATAAAATCTTTTTCTCTACCACTTTCCTGTATAAACTTAATAAACAGGTCTGTCATCCTATACTTCAAAAAATCATCATCAATCAAAATTCTTAATGCAAGTGCTACTGAAAATTCTCCTAAATTTTCCTCTTTGCACAAATTCATCATTTCTTTTCTCAAATTTTTATATTCCTTACATTCAACAACATAATGGAAAATACTTTCTATCTCACTACAATTATCACACTGAGGACTATCAGTTTTGACTACGATAAACAACCTATGCTTAATACCTACATGGGTTGACCAAAAACGGAATATTAATCAACCATATTTTCTTTTTAATCTACTATAATTTTTCATATCAAAGCCAGGCTTCCTTTTCTGGGTAAGAGCTATATTACTACTATTATCCCTCATTTCCTCGAAATGTTTTTGGTAAATCTTTCTAACCATCTTTCTAATCTGTTTATATGTTTCTGTAGGGGGTGTAAGGGTCATATTTAGTGCTGTCAGTTTGGCGTATTTGTCTGCTTTTTCATTACCCACCACCCCCACATGGGCGTGGCGGGTAATGAAATCAATACCCATTCAGTGCACTTTCAATTGCTTTTATTTCTGCCTCAAAAACAGTTGATTCTTTACTTAGTGACTTTGTTATCACTGTATTAAATTATGGAACCACTGCTGAACAACCCACTCCTAAACCATTTATTTTTGAACCATCTGTATATATTTTAACATATTCTTGATACTTGCTATTCAAAACTGAGAGGAATTCATATCTCATTATTAGGGGGTTATTTTCCATTTTTTCCATGTAATCAATCTGACACTCAATCTGAACCCAATCCTAGGGGGGCATTTTTGGTGGTTTTTCATAACGTAGCATTTGGGTAATAGGTACTTCTATACCTTCCTGAGTTAGTAGTTCTTCAAATTTTTCAAAAGGATTCAGACGTTTCCTTTTTCTATGGTCATTTATAGTGTGGGTCAGACCAGGTTTAATTATCAATTTCTTAACTGGGTGATTAAAATCTGCTTTCCATAGATGGTTCATCTACACTATAAGCATTTTTCCTGTCTTGTGTTGAGTTTCTCCACTCGAGACTCACCCAGGAGAAAAGGAATTGGGGTGCTCTGGTGAGCTCCAAATGCTAATCTTAGAGCTGTATTCTGTATTGTATCAAGTTTTCTGAGAGTAGATTCTGGGGCAATGCTGTATATCAAATTCCCATAATCAATTTTAGGTCTTATGTATTTGATATAAAATTGTCTTGCTTGACTATGTTGACACCATGCTTCCCATATGAAAGCATCTTCATCAAATTCAGTTGCTTTGGACAGGATTCTTTTAGATATTTGACTTGTTGACTAAACTGAGGTTTATCATCAATGTGTATTCCAAGGACTTTATGACAATTGGTTACAAGCAGTTCCTCTCCAAATAGAGTAAGTTGGGGAGGTCTAATATTCCTCTTAGATGTGAACAACATAACTTTAGCTTTAGATGGTTCAAAATCAAGATCTATTCCTAGGGACCATAACTCTATTTGGTCTAATGTTTCTTGGACAACTTTTTCTGCTTCCTCCACTGTGTTTTGGATTGCCCAAGTATTTTTATCATCTGCAAAGATTCCTCCTTTGGAGTTATTGTCTTCTAGAGGGATATCAAATTCTCCAACATTATAATAGTCTGGTCCAAAAACATTGCCTTGTGGAACACCTCTTTCCACCTCAATTTCCTTTGATCTTTCTTGTCCTACAGTCACAGCAATTTTTCTATCTGACAGGTAACTCAGTGTGAATTTCATCAAATTTCCATTAATTTTTGCTTTAGATAAACCTTGGAGTATCTGTCTGTGAACCAAATTATCAAAAGCTCCTTTAACATCCAAGAACACTGCAATCATTACTTTGCCATTATCAAGTGCATCAATGATGTCTCTCTGCATCCTGATCAGGTTATCTACTGTATTTCTCTCTCCGCAAAAACCTGTCTGAATATCCTGCAGCAGGTTAGCTTCATCTATTGCAAATCTCAGTCTTTCCTTTACTAGCCTTTCATATATCTTACCTCCAACTGGGAGCAGAGTTATAAAACAATGATTTTCTACTTTGTATGGTTTATTATTGTTTTGGGATCATGATAGATGTGCCATTCTTCCAAATTGTAGGGAAATTGCCCTCCTTCCACAATTTGTTGATGACTTGTAGCAGAATATCCTTCCATTTATCAGTCAACCATTTAAAGAAAACAGAGTATATGTTGTCACTGCCAGATGAAGTCTCTGGTAGTGTCTTTAGAACCAGTTCAAAATCTGATTTTGACAAGGGTTTGTTATAATTTGATACTGATTGTTGCATAGAAAGTTTTCTTGCTTTAGTGAAAGTCGTTGAATGTGGGCTGGTTCCTTCAAATGGATCTTTCTTACCTATTGTCTGGTGGAGATGACTTGCTCCTGCCTCAGATTTTGTTTTGTTATCAGCAATCACTTGTCCTTGGTAGGTTGTTGGCCCCTGTGGATGGTGGTACAATTCTCTCCTATTCATCTTTCTTATGAAGGTATACACTTTTCCAAATGGATCCCTGAAGCTGAGATTTGAAACGAAATGCTTCCAAGATTCTGCTTTATTGTTTTTCTAAATTCTGCCTGGGCCAATGTTTTTGTTTCTATAATTTTCAATTGTCAGAATCTTGTTGTAATTGTTTGAAGCTTTGTCTAGTTTCTTCTTATTTAAGCTACACTGTTCATTCCACCATATTGGTTAATTCCTAGTCTTGTTGCCCAATGTCTTGATGAGGATAGTCTTCTTAGCCACTTCCATCAGTAGATCCTGTAATCTTTCAATTTTCTTCTCTGTAGTCATAACTGTTGCCAGTTCTTCTTCAAGACTTATCCTTGTAAGTTCTTCCTGGAAGTAATCCCAGTTAACTTTCTTCAATTTAAAGGTAGAGCGTGTTGGTGGGGTTTGACTTGTTAGTGTAGATTCTTTATACTCAATTATCACTGGCTCATGATCACTGGTCAAGGTTGGTTCAGGAGTTAAACTTATATTTAGTTCATTGATTATTGCTACTGCAGAGAATGTCAGGTCAATGGTAGAGTATACTCCTGCAATTGGGTTTCTTCTAGTTTGAAGTCCAAGTGGGGTCACTAGGCCAATGTCATCATTCTTATCCAGAGCACTTAGGATACCTATACCATTACAATTATGAGATCCACATGAGCACCAGGCATCTGAATGGGCATTAAAGTCACCAGTAATAATAAAAGGCTCTTTGGCTTTAATCATTTTTTTCATTTTATTGAAAATATCCTCTGTTTGTGGCTCATTTCCATTGGGGTTATATATATTAACAATAAATATTGTATCCCTCTTACCCAGGAATACTCAGCAAGCTACCATCTGAATTTTAGAACTTGTGATGTCTTCAATATCTAGTTTTTGAAACATTGATGACTTTTTAATGCAAATTAATATTCCTCCTCTTGACTGTTCTACTCTATCTTTTCTTATTACTTCATAATTTCTAAGTCTCCATGAATACTGGGGTTGTAGCCATGTTTCTTGAAAGCATCCAACATCAATATTTTCTTTTTCTAAATAGCACTCTAATAAATCCTTTTTGCCTTTCATAATAGATTGGATGTTAAAAGATAGCAACTTCATTCTGGTTTATTTGCTAGATTCCAAACTTCTTCTACATTGATTTCAACTTTGAACAGTGAGTGCATAAGTTGACATAACTTCACTATCCTATCTTTCATTTCTAATTCCTTGATGTCTATCACTTCTGGCACTTTGGATACAAATAACACTAGCTGTTGAAGGGTGCTTTTTGGTTTAAGGGGGGGTGGCTCTTTCACAGCCTTCTTATTCAGTGCATCTCCATAACTCTGATATGAATTAGCTGCTCTTTTCATTGGTATGTTTTGGGCAACTGCAATTTTTATGATTTCATAGTTTTGTTGCTACCTGAAGCTACCTGATGTTGTTGAATGGTTTTTCCCACAGTTAGCACAGACATACTTTTGGTATTTTCCTGACTCTTTGGTTTCTAGTTTTAAGGGACACTCATTAGAAGAGTGTTTGTTTGCACATCTCAAGTATACAGCATGTGGCAACCTACACTTTTCTTGAGTGTGGCCATACTTTTGGCATTTAAAGCACTGAATAATTGGTCGGTTGTATCTCTCAATACTTCTTTTTCTTCAATATAGCCAAATAGACTGGGGAAGAGAGTTACTCTCAAATGTAACATAAATACTCAGGCTATCTTCTAATTTTTTGGTCTCTCGGTTGTATCTTTTCAACCTCTTTAATTCCTTAATCTCAATATTAGTTTCTACCCTGAGGTCTGTCAGTAGTTCTTCCTTTGAATAATCTAGTGCTATTTGCTTGATTACACCATAGCTGACCTGTCTTTTCTCTTCAGGTGCTGCATCAACAACATCTAGCTTCTGAATTTTCATTAAAGTATCCAATGCAGTTTGTGATTGAACATAAACTTGATAGTCTATTTCTATCATAGTTTGAGTAAAAGTCAAATTTTTCTGTTTGGAGAATTTTCTTAAGTTCTAGAGTGATTGCTCTGTCTGATGGAAGTTTTACCTGTGAGGTGAAAACCACTGTTAGATTAGTCCCTGATTCACTGCTTATAAACTCACTAGCTGCCTCTATTCTGTTATTTCTAGCTCTGAATTTCTCTGAAAATCTTTCAACTATAGGAGGTTTTAGAGTTTTAGAAGTTTCTTGCTCAAGAGGTGAGCCACTTTTCTTACTATTTCTTTTCAGTAAATCACTGATCCCTTCAGCCTCCATAGGATTTACAACATTTGTGATGTCCTCCTCTTCTTCCTGGGGGAGGGGAGGATAATCAACTGACAACCCTGAAAATCTATTATGGACACTTACTGAGGGTACAAATTGTAAGTTTTGGGTTTGGGGTGCATTATATAAATGACCTTGATGACTTCAATATGGCAGAGGTGCATAGTAAACTGTAGGGGGCCCTTGAGTATCTTGATATGTTGAGTGAGGAAATTGTATAGGTGTTTGATGGGGCTGTCCAGAGTATACTGGAAATGGCTGGGTGTGAGATGGTGAGTATGCTATGTGTGGTGATGAGAATGATGTTTGTGGAGGAGACAGTCCTACTAGTGCTGATGTTGATCCTGTTTGTGTATCGTTTGTCTGTTGTGGATGGCTAGCCTAGTTTCTACTGTGACACTTCCCCCAGGGGGAACCCCCATTAGAGGATGGGAATTCATTAATTGATCCTAATCCAAATATTCTAAATGCTCTTACCCGAAATAAAACTTCAGAATACGAAATAGTCTAGCCTAGAAAATAAGCCTGGGCAATTTTTTTTTAATTTGTTGTTGTTGTTATTTGGGGTTTGATGCGTTCGACCAATCGGTCATATGCGTTCGTATCACTCGATTATTCTGTGCCTTCTGTAATCACTAACTTGCTTGGGTGTCACTTTAGTCAATATTCATTGAGCTATGTCAGGTATCACTTATTGTGCTATTGGTAGGGGGTCATTCACCTGTAGCAAATGCCTGAGTCGAAAAACAAAAATCAGAGTAATTCAGCACTGCTTTGTCATAAAACAATTAAAATACAATTGCAACACAATTAAATAAATAATGCCAATATACATAAAAATTTTTAATTTTACTGCGTTGTCCGTTTTCCTCGCTGTCCTCATTGAGATTCCGTGTTTTACAAATTTAAAATGAATCGCAGAAAAAATGAGCTTTTATCAGCGTTGTCATTGCTTTTAGTGCTTGCTTGACACCGATTTTCATTATTAGGGAAGAGTTTCAAATCTGTTCATAACACGCGAGTGACATATTGTTCTAATCCGAATAAACAGAGAAGTCTGTTGAAACCCCTTTAGAAGTCCAGGGGCACTTACTACATAATGACGCGCGTAAATTTGAGGAACACGTGACACAAGCAGCAAGACTAAAACGTCTATAGGATCAAGAGTCTTTTTTTCAGATTTTTTAAATCTCTTCCTTCTTAATAAACGGCATTGTTCACTTCCCTCCATGTTTTTGTTTTCGTGATACCTATCGCTGCACTCAAAAAACTCAGTAGTAACAGTATTAGCAGCATCATATCTTAAACCCAATGTGTGTAAAAAAAAAAGGGAAACATCTTTTGTTCTTTATATGCTGCAGAACACAGAAAAAGTTCGGACTCTGTTCGTTTGAAGGAAGAGGAAGAAAAACAAAAGACACTTACTTTTTGCAGATACCTTATAACATGTAAATTAGACCCGGTTGGGTGCCTTAACTAAAGCAAGATTTGGGCAATTGAAGCCGCAATGCTTGTAAATGCAAATTGATTCTGCTCCCAATCTCCATTGTAACCGGCAGGTGCACTGGGACGGAGGGAGAGGGTAGCAACCCAAAATTTTTAGATGAGGCAAAATTTGGACCTGAAGTTCAAAATTACTCTGAATCCAAAAAAAAACAAAGTAGGTACAATAGAATCTGAGAGGGCCCAAAATTTCGACCAGATTTTAATACTATTTCTTAAATCTGGTAGTTAAGATCCAGTAATACAATTTATAAATCCTGTACAGGAAGTCTTGTAGGGATATGTCTCGATAATGAATATAGTTAAAGCCGGATCAAAAATTTAAGATCGTACCGCATATTTGAAAAAAAAACGTTGAGTATCGGGTCGAAAGTTTAATCTCATTCCTTTCTGCTTTCAAAAGTCAAAATGAATTTTCAAAAACGGATATGCTAAAATTTGAAATTTGTTAATTTTGCATTTTTGTAGTTTGGCCAAATAGGCGTGATTTAAACTAAAAATGGAAAATACGTTTCTTACCTGACATAGGTTTGGAATTAGCTCAGACATTTCGGAGTAGCTGATCTGACTTCTGATCATTCTGAAGCTAACTGTTGTAAGTATTTAGGTCAAGAATAACCTAGCATATAAAAAACTATTCCAGAATAATACCCCTCCCCCCCCCTAAAAAAATGGGCCAGGAAGAAGGCTATTCTTTTTAGCTTTTCGGATCAGCTTGAAAATTCTATACTTAAGTCCTTGGGCTAAAAGGATCCGAATTTGGAAGGTAAAATGGACAAAAATATGGACCCCCCCCTCCAACTGCACGGCTACAATCGGGTTACAATGCTGAAAATACATAGCAAGTACTTAAAAAAGCTAAATCAACAATAGTGCCGAAGGAAGGACGAGCACTCACACTTCACCAGTACCTTAAAATTGTTGATCTATTTTCAAACGACCAGACACGGTTCTGTAGGTTTACAATTTAGACTAATATATGAATTATGTATCTACAAAAGTAGCCTCTGCAGATACTTTGTATGCTGAAAATGCTGGGACCAAATTTGTATATTATCACATTTCTGAAGCATTCTCCAGGAAGGTGTAGCGCACAGAATATGCGACAGAACAGTTGCGTTGTATAACCTTGCTAAAATAATGCGATTGATGGAGTTTGTTTGCCATAATAATCTCTCAGGACGCCGAAATTCGCTTTTGCAGGGGGCTAGCTATGAGCAAGCGGATACCTCGCACAGACTTTTCGATGGGGAAGTCCATATAAGTTAACGAAGACACTTCTTAACCATAGTATCTCCAAGTCTAATAGACGCATCAGTCGTATCTTTCAAATTAAAAAGTTGGATTTTACACGTAGCTGCGTTGAAACAAAGACCAATTTTCTTGTATTCATCTTTTAACGTCTTAAAATTCTCCCCGAGACCTGCAATAGTCTGGCAAGGCATAAACAAATCGTCAGCGTAACAAACTTGACATAGATTCAAAACACCAAATTTGCATGAATGTTCAAGTTGTGATTGTGGTTCTATTATCCCATTGTTGAAAAATTCAAGCAAGCAAATACAAATTTAAAGAATCCAAGAAAAAAAAATCCAAGTACCTCTTTGGCTGTAAAGAATCAGAATCTAGTCCTTCTGGTCAATACACTTGAGCAACCAAAAGTATCTAATGGACTAGACCCCGAAGCCGCGCCGAAAATCGGCGGCGCACCGCCGAAAAAAAACGGCGGCGCGCCGCCGAGCTTGCATCAGCGCGCTGACGCCGCCGCTGATTCTATCGGCGGCGGCGTCACTAATACGCCGCCGTTTTTTTTCCCTTTTTTGGTTATCGATATCGACCTCCGGGCTTCAACCGTCATCCCGGCTAATCTGTTTCTTAAAAATAAATACTGTCATCTTGGGCTCGCCATGTCTATCGGTTCATAGGAAGGAGAAGAAGAAATTTTTCTTGAAACAAAAATTCTACCTTCCACTTTAAAATTCTGTTCATTTTTCTTTCTGATTTTTCGGATGAAAAGAGGTAGGTAAAAGAGCATTAGGCAATTCAGGATGTTGTCATAGGCAGCGCAATCGAGATGTCTAAGTAAAGAACAATGTTGGCAAAATGTATTATTTTTTTTTTCCATACCAGGGCAATTCGTATCGAAGGAGTTGTCGTAGAAACTTCAAAAAGGGCTCATTCGATTGGAAATTGGAATAACTAGTGCCCTTTTTAATAGTCGAAAGTGATTGGAAGGCAGCTAACATCCCTTCCACGCCCACCCTTTCCCCAAACACATCCAATCGAAATTTTAAGATAGCCATTTTGTTCAGAGTAACTGATTTCCAGAGAGAAAATATGTTTTTTGAGGAGGTTACTCCCCCACAACCCTTAGGGCAAGGGTTTTGTAGTTATGCCCTGGAGGTATATAAGAACGGTGTTGGCACAATGTATTATTTATTATTTTTTCCTTTAGACCAGGGCATTTCATATCGAAGAAGTTGTCGTAGAAACTTTGAAAAGGGCTCATTCAGTTAGAAATTGGAGTGGCTTGTGCCCTTTTTAATAGTCGAAAATGATTGGAAGGCAACTAACACCCCTTCCACGCCCCCCATTTCCCGAAACACATACAATCAAAATTTTGAGATAGCCATTTTGTTTAACGTAGTTGAAAGTTCTGGAAATTAGGTCTTAGAGGATGACAACCATCCTCACAGCCCTTAGGGTAAGGGTTGTAATTTATGCCCTGGGGGCATATATGGTGTTTATAGAAAGCGTTGTCGTAGAAAATCAAAAAGGGATCATTAGTTTGGAAATCGAAAAGCCTAGTGCCCTTTTTAATAATCGAAAGTGATTGGAAGGCTTGACATTTTTATAGTAGAGATCGATGTGGGTATAATGTATCATTTTTTTGTTGTTGTTGTTGTTTAGACCAGGGCACTTCGTATCGAAGAAGTTGTCGTAGGAACTTCGAAAAGGGCTCATTCGATTGAAAATAGAAAGGGCTGATGTCCTTTTTAATGGTCGAAAGTGATTGGAGGGAAACTAATCCCCCTCCCACGCCCACCCTCCCATTTACCTTTATGTTTAAAAAGTAAATGTTGCCTTAAGATTAAATCAAAATGCACTGTGTTTATGCTAATTCCCAATAAGGCATCTCAGCAGTATCCCAAGAACGACTGAGGGTATTATGTTCAAACTTTCAGAGCTTCTTCTGCTCTTAAAATTTGACCAAATCAAAATAGCGTAAGTGTATCCAAGCTATCAAAGAAAGTAAACAAATTTTTTTGCGAATGTTATCAAGTTTTCCATTTCAGGTCAACTAGAGGAGGTATGAAACTAAATTAAACACTATTATTTGTGTCCAGATTTTTATAAGGGTCTATGTTGTTAAATTTTGCTGAAAATTGTTTTCCAGCATACAAATAGCAGGCCAAACTATAAATTCTTACAAAAACGAAAAGATTTAAAGTATGATTTTCTTTTTCCCTGAAAAGACTATGTCAATATAAAACGAACAGAAATTAATTAAAAAAACTGTTTCCACAAAATAAGTTTTTCAAAGAAAAGTAAAGAACTCCATTAAACCAAAAATGAGCAAAATTAAAGTCAAATAATCTACCAAGCGTGAAACTACCACAAATCAGCATCGATAAATAAATGAAACCCAAAACGAACAGAAATTACAATAAATAACCGAGTCAAACTCAAAACGAGCAGAAATTAACATAAGTTGGGCTCAAAACCCCTATGCCTTCCCAAGGCCAGAACATAATTTGTATTTCACTGACAAAAATACAAATGAATATGCATTGTCAGTTTAATATACATATACTGATATTTAGTAATCAAAATGTTAATATTATTTGATTTATTAAAGTTATAAAAGTAAAAACATTTATATTTTTTCAGTAAAGTGAAAATTATGTTCTGGCCTTGGGAAGGCATAGGGGGTTTTGAGCCCAACTTACGTTAATTTCTGCTCGTTTTGAGTTTGACTCAGTTATTTATTGTTATTTTTGTTCGTTTTGGGTTTCATTTATTTATCGATGCTGATTTGCGGTAGTTTCCCGCTTGGTAGATTATCTAGAGCTAGTATAGAAATATATCTATAGAAATGAATTACATTTTTTTGCACAGTTAGCAGAGCACACTGAAGTTGAAGTAGCCTTAAACTTTGACTTGAAACGTTATATATTGACCACTTCTTTCAGAAAAGAATTTCGGAGGGTTATTCCGTGTTGATAAGAAAAGAGGGTAAAGGTGCAGTTTAGTTCCTCCTGTAGTGTAGTGCGCAGGAGCCCTATGGTGAAGGTGCAGGTTTGTTCTCCCTTGTAAAACAACTTATTTCAGCAGATACAAAGAAGAAGCCCATTTGCGGCATTCTGTGGGGACCCTAAGGTCCAGTACTAGTATCAGATCCCGCGAGTGGCAGTTTACGCTCGTCAAGTTCTGGCTGTACCGGCCACATGTGCCCCAGCTAAACGGCTTTTTAGCACGACAGGACTGATAGTGACTGCAAAAAGATCAATGGCTCCAGGCAGACTGAACAAACTGACTTTTTGTTACATCAATTGTAACTGAACTGATGTAACCGCTGATTTAAAATTGTTGGTGTTGTTAAGCCATGGTATCTGATTTGTATACAGTGTTTTTTCGATGTTGTTATTTGTTTTTTGTTTTTTTCACTTCCTTTAACAACATAGGTTTCCCTGGGTCTAGTGGCTAAAAATGAGAATTCTACTTGGTCTGATCGACTGTGAACATAAACACTTTCCGCACGGCCCAAAAAATTCTTGTTTTGTCATATTGTTCTTGTATGTTTTTAGCCAACCATTTAAAAATCCTTACTAAAATCGAGGTTGAACGTGCTTGGTGAAGTGGAATTTTTATTATTATTTTTAATTAGAAAAATCGGCGCGCCGTGGCGCGCCGCCGGTCTAAAATCGGCGGCGCGCCGCCAAAAAAATTTCGGCGCGCCTGGCGGCGCGCCGCCGCCGATACTGAATCACACATTCTCCGCCGTCATTTCGGCGCGGCGCGGC
>JAQQPU010015269.1:0-21483 GCA_029168905.1 Artemia sp. Kazakhstan ARC1039
ATAAAACCCTTATATGTCCCAAGGGCATAACTTACAACGCTTGCCCTGAAAGCTAGGGGGTAATTTCCAGAAATTTCAACTACGTTGAACAAAATATCTTTCTAAAAATTTTGATTGGATGTGTATGGTGAGAAGGTGGGCGTGAGAGGGGGGAGGGGGTAGTTGCTTTCCAATTCTTTTCAACTATTAAAAAGGGCACTAGCCCTTTACATTTTTAAATTTAATGAGCCCTTTTTATGTTTCTACGACAACACTTTCAATGAAAACCTTATATGCCCCCAGGGTATAACTTACAACTTTTCCCTGAAGGGTATGGGGGGTTTGTTATCCTAAAAGGTATAATTTTCAGAACTTTCAACTACGTTGAACCAAATGACTGTCTCGAAATTTGGATTTGATGTGTTTGGGGAAATGATTGGCTTGAGAGGGGGGGGGGGGGAGTTGCTCTTCGATCACTTTCAAATATTAAAAAGGGCATTAGCCCTTTCAATTTCCAATCAAATAAGCCCTTTTTGAAATTTCTTCGACAACATTTTCTATAAGAACCTTATATAACCCCAGGGCATAACTTACAACCCTTAACCTGAAGGCTCTGAGGTGGTTATCATCCTAAGAGACCTATTTTCTAAAACTTATAACTACGTTGAATAAAAAGGTCATCTCAAAATTTGTGGTCATCTCAACGCAGTTGGTCATCACAGCGTAGTTGAAAGTTCTGGAAACTAGGTCTTTGGGGATGACAACCCAACCAAAGCCCTCAGGGCAAGGGTTATATGTTATGCCCTGGGGGCAAATAGGGTTTATAAGGTTTTAATAGAAAATGTTGTTGTAGAAACTTCAAAAAGCGCTCATTCGATTGGAAATTGAAATGGCTAGTTCCCTTTTAAATATTCGAAAGTTATTTGATGGCAGCTAACCCCCCTCTCTCGCCCACCATTTATCCAAATACAAACAATCAAAATTTTGAGATGGCCATTTTGTTGAACGTAGTTGAAAGTTCTGGAAACTAGGTATTTGAGGATGACAACCCCCTCACATCCCTCAGGGCAAGGGTTGTAAGCTATGTCCTGTGGTCATATAAGATTTTTATAGAAAGTGTTGCTGTAAAAAATTCAAAAAGGGCTCATTTGTTTTGGAATTGAAAGGGGTAGCCCTTTTTAAGAGTCAAAAGTGATTGAAGAGCAACTAACCCCCCTCTCATGCCCGCCGTTTTCCCAAACACATGCAATCAAAATTCTGACATATTCATTTTGTTCAACGTAGTTGAAAATTCTGAAAATTAGGTCTTTGAGGATGACAACCCTCCCCCCCCCACAACCCTCAGGGTAAAGGTTTTGAGTTATGCCCTGGGAGCATGTAGGGCTCTCATACAAAGTTTTATCGTAGAAACTTCAAAGGGCTCATTTAATTGGAAATTAAAAGCGCTACTGCCCTTTTTAATAATCGAAAGTAATTGAAAAGCATCTAACCCCCTTCTCAAACCCACCTTTTCCCCAAACACATTGAATCAACATTTTTTAGATGGCCATTTTTTAACTTATTTTTAAGTTCTTGAAATTAGGTCTTTGAGGTTGACAACCCCCCAAAACCCTCAGGGCAAGGGTTGTAAGTTCTGGTTGCCTGTCCAAGGCAAGCGACGTTGGCAGAATATATTATTTATTTTCCATACCAGGGCACATCATATCGAAGGAGTTTTCGTAGAAAACTTCAAAAAAGTCGCATTCGATTGGAAATTCAAAGGCCTATTGCCCTTTTTAAAAGTCAAAAGTGATTGGAGGACAACTAACCCTCCTCTCACGCCCACCTTTTCCCCAAACACATACAATCAAAATTTTGAGTTAGCCATTTTGTTCACGTAGTTGAAGGTTCTGGAAACTATGTCTATGAGGATGACTACCCCCCTAAAGCTATCAGGGCAAGGGTTACAGGTTATTCACTGGGGGCATATAAGTTTTTTTTAGAGAACGTTGTCATAAAAACTTCTAAAAGGGCTCATTTGATTGGAAATTGAAATGGCTAGTGTCCTTTTTAATAGTCGAAAGTGATTTGAGGGCAACTAACACCCCTTCTACGCCCACCATTTCCCCAAACACAACCAGTCAAAATTTTTAGATAGACATTTTGTTCTACGCAGTTGAAAGGTCAGGAAATTATAGCTTTGAGATGGATACTCCACAATCTTCAGGGCACGGGTTGTAAGTTATGCCCTGGGGGTATATAAGGTTTTTATTGAGATTGTTTTCGTAAAAATTTGGCTCATTCGATTGGAAATACAAAGGGCTAGTGCATTTTTTAATAGTCGAAAGTAATTGGAAGGCAACTAACCCCCTCTCACGCCCACCATTCCCCCAAACATTTATGGGGGACTTCATATCGAATTTTTTTTCAATAATAGGGCACTTCGTATCGAAGGAGTTGTCATTGAAACTTTGAAAAGGACTCATTCGATTGGGAATCGGAATGGCTAGTACCCTTATTAATAGTTGAAAGTGATTGGAAGGCAACTAACACCCCTTCGACGCCTCCATTTCCCCAAACACAATTAATCAAAATTTTTAGATAGCAATTTTGTTCAGCATAGTTGATTTCCAAATAGAAATTACATTTTTTGAGGAGGACACTCCCCCCAAAGCCCTCAGGGCAAGGATTATAAGCAAGTCTCTGGGGGCATATAAGGTTTTCAAAGTAAGCTTTGTCGTAGAAACTTCAATAAGGGCTCATTTGACTGGAAATTGAAATGGCTTGTGCCCTTTTTAATAGTCCAAAGTGATTGGAAGGCAACTAACCCCTCTTCCACGCCCCCATTTAGCCATTTTGTTCAGGTTAGTTGAAAGTTCTGTAAATTAGGTCTTTGAGGATGACAACCCTCCCACGGCCCTCAGGGCAAGGGTTTTAAGCTATGCCCTGGTGGCATAAAAGGTTTATAAAGAAGCCTTTGTCTTAGAAACTTCAAAAAGGGCTCATTTGATTGGATATTGAAATGGCTAGTGCCTTTTTTAGTAGTTGAAAGGGATTGGAAGGCAACTAACACCTCTTCCACGCCCACCATTTATTCAGACGCATCCAATACAAATTTTGAGATAGCCATTTTGTTCAAAGTAGTTTACAGTTCCGGAAATTATCTTTAAGGATGACACTTCCCCCAGAGCCCTCGTGGGGAAGGGTTGTAAGTTATGCCCTGGGGAAATAAAAGGTTTTTATTGAAATCTTTGTCGTAGAAACTTGAAAAAGAAATCATTCAATTGGAAATTCAACGGGCTAGTGCCGTTTTTAATAGTCGAAAGTGCTTGGAGGGTAACTAGCACCCCTCTCACACCCAACATTTCCCCAAACACATCCAATCAAAACTTTTAGATAGCCATTTTGTTCATCGTAGTTGAATGGTCTGGAAATTGTGTATTTGCGGATGTCACTCCCTCCATAGCCCTCAACCCCTCTTTCGCACCAACCTTCTCCACAAATACATCCAATCAAAATTTTTAGATAGCTATTTTGTTCAATGTAGTTAAAAGTCTTAGAAATTAAGTCTTTTAGGATGATAAACTCCTCAGAGCCCTCAGGGCAAGGGTTTTAAGTTATGACCTGGGGTTATATAAGGTTTTTGTAGATAGCGATAGTGTAGAAACTTCAAAAAGGGTTCATTCGATTGAAAATTAGAAGGGTTTGTGCCTTTTTTAATAGTCGAAAGTGATTGGAGGATAACTAGCACCCCTCTCACACCCAACATTTCCCCAAACACATCCAATCAAAACTTTTAGATAGCCATTTTGTTCAACGTAGTTGAATGGTCTGGAAATTGTGTATTTGAGGATGTCACTCCCTCCATAGCCCTCAGGGCAAGGGTTGTAAATTTTGCCCTGGGTGCAAATAAGGTTTCTATAGAAAGTGCTATCCAATCAAAAATACAATCAAAATGTTGATATAACCATTTTGTTCGAAGTAGTTAAAAGTCTGGAAATTATGTTTTTGAAGATTACACGCCCCCCACAGTCCAAAGGGCAAGGATTTTAAGTTATACCCTGGGGGCATATAAGATTTTTATAGAAAGCGTTGTCGTAGAAACTTCAAAAAGGGCTCTGTTCGTAGTGCTAGCTACCGCTGGCACCACTGTTCGTGGTGTTTTGCCACCAGTGTTATACTGGTAGGCCACAACGCCACTGGCATGGTAATATACGGGTGTCACCACTTATTGGAGGGGAAAGCCCCGGCCCCAAATTATAATGCTATGCCCGTGTCTACCACACCGGTTCTGCAAATATCGGGTTTGGTACTACCCTATTTACAGTATACCCTGTCCCAGGGTATGGTAACGCGATCGAGTGGTCAAATAGCCACTTTCTAAAGCCAAATGTACCAGCCTTGGGTTACGGCTAGAAAATCTCTTAACTCTCTCCTTGGAGGTAACAAACCTCCCTGTCAATATAATAATGACGGTACTTTCTAGCTCTATTCCTACCCTGCCTGGGTTACGGAAAATAGTACACAGTTTGTAGAAAATACCTTACTTGTATTCTTCCAAAAAGGGTCACATATAACAATAGAAATATCCTTCCCCAAACGGGGTCAAAACGCAGACTCCTTCCCCAAACGGGGTCATAACATAGACTCTCTCCCCAAGCGGGGTCAAAACATAGACAAAAACAAAATAATATTTTACACACCACTGTTAATATGGGTGGACTTTCCCTTGGCCCAGCCAATCAGCTACATCCCCATTCAAACCCAATTCTACCTCTTAGCTTTATCTTTCAATGACTCCCCAAAATCAGGAAGTACGAAAATAGAACTTAGTTCACAGCTTATTTATTGCAAAACCACTATCGCTTAGTAACGGAATTTAACTTGTCTTTTCAAATTATACTATAAGCAAATGTAATTAAGAAAACGAAAACAGGTCATTTATCTGAAAGGGAAAAAAACAGGGGTGGAACCCCAACAGGCTCATTCGATTGGACATTGAAATGGCTAGTGCCCTTTTTAATAGTCGAAAGTGATTGGAAGGCAGCTAACACCCTTTCCACGCCCACCATTCATCCAGACACATCCAATCAAAATTTCGAGATTTGATTGGAAATTGAAATGGCTAGTGCCCTTTTTAGTAGTTGAAACTGATTGGAAGGCATCTAACACCTCTTCCACGCCCACGATTTATTCAGACGCATCCAATACAAATTTTGAGATAGCCATTTTGTTCAAAGTAGTTTAAAGTTCCGGAAATTATATGTTTGAGAATGACACTCCCCCCACAGCCCTCAGGGTAAGGGATGTAAGTTGTGTCCTGGGGGCATATAAGGTTTTTTTGAAAGCTTTGTCGTAGAAATTTGAAAAAGGGCTCATACGATTGGAGATTCAAAGGGTTAGTGCTTTTTTTAATAGTCGAAAATCATCGGAGGTCAACTAACCCCCCTCTCACGCCGACCTTTTCCCCAAACACTTCCAATAAAAATTTTTAGGTAGCCATTTTGTTCAACATAGTTAAAAGTCTTAGAAATTAGTTCTTTGAGGAAGATAAATTGCTCAAAGCCCTCAGGGCAAGGGTTATAACCTATGACCTGGGGGCATATATGGTTTTTATAGATAGCAATGATGGAGAAACTTCAAAAAGGGCTCATTCCCTTGGAAACTAGAAGAGTTTGTACCCTTTCAAAAACCGAAAGTGATTGGAGGATAACTAAGACCCCTATCATACCTACCATTTCCCAGAACACATCCAATCAAAAATTCGAGATAGCCATTTTGTTCAACGTAGTTGAATGGTCCGGAAAGTGTGTTTTTGAGGATGACACTCCCTCAATAGCCCTCAGGGCAAGGGTTGTAAGTTTTGCCCTGGGTGCATATAAGGTTTCTATTGAAGGCGCTGTCGTAGAAACTTTAAAAAGGGCTCATTCACTTGGAAATTGAAAGGGCTAGTTCCCTTTTTAATAGTCGAAAGTTATTTGAGCGAAACTAAAGCCCCTCTCACGCCAACCATTTCCCCAAACACATCCAATCAAAATATTGAGTTGTTCATTCGGTTCAACGTAGTTGAAAATTCTGGAAATTAGGTCTTTAAGAATAACAACCGCCCTCAAAGTCCCCAGGGTAAGGGTTGTAAGTTATGCCCTGGTGGCATATAAGGTTCTTATAGAAAGTGTTGTCGTAGAAACTTGAAAAAGGGCTCATTTGATTAGAAATTGAAATGGATAGTGTCCTTTTTAATAGACGGAAGTGATTGAAGGGCAACTAACCCCCCTCTCACGCCCACCTTTGCCCCAAAAGCAGCCAATAAAAATTTTGAGATGGCAATTTTGTTCAACGTAGTTGAGAGTTCTGGAAATTAGGTCTTTGAGGAAGACAACCCCCTCCTAAGCCTTCAGGGCAAGGGTTGTAAGTTATACCCTGGGAGCATAGAAGGTTTTTATAGAAAGAGTTGTCGTAAAAACTTCAAAAGGACTCATTCGACTGGAAACTCAAAGGGCTAGTGCCTTTTTTAATAGTTGAAAGTGGTTGGACAACAACTAACGCCCCTCTCACACCCAGCATTTCCTCAAACACATCCAATCAAAATTTTCAGATAATCATTTATTTCAACGAAGTTGATAGTCCTGGAAATTAGGTCTTTGGGGATGACAGCCCCCTCACAGCCTTCAGGGAAAGGATTGTAATTTATGCCCTGGGGGTATATAAGGTGTTTATAGAAAGCGTTGACGTAAAAACTCAAAAAGGGCTCATTCGATTGGAAATTTATAGGGATAGTGCCCTTTTTAATAGTCGAAAGTGATTGGAATGCTTAATATTTTCATAGTAAAGAGCGATGTGGGTACAATGTTTTGTTTATTTATTATTTTTTTTTTGCTTAGACCAGGGCACTTCGTATCGAAGAAGCTGTCGTAGAAACTTCGAAAAGGGCTAATTAAATTGAAAATAGAAAGGGCTTGTGCCCTTTTTAATAGTTGAGAGTGATTGAACGGCAACTAATCCCCCTACCATGCCCACTCTCATTTGTCCATTATTTTTAAAAGCTAAATGTTGCCTTAATATTAAATCAAAATACACTTTGTTAATGCTAATTTGCAACAAGGCATCTCAGCAGTATCCTAAGAACGACTGAGGGTATTATGTTCAAACTTTCGGGGCTACTTCTGCTTTTAAAATTTACCAAAATCAAAATAGCGTAAGTGTATGCAAGCTATCAACGAAAGCAAACAGATTTTTTGCGAATGGTAACAAGTTTTCTATTTCAGGTCAACTAGAGGAGGTATGAAACCAAATTAAACACTACTATTTGTGTCAAGATTTTTAAAAGGTGAGTGTTGTTAAAATTGCTGAAAAACTTTCTCCAGTATACAAATAGCAGGCCACACTATAAAGTCTTAAAAAAAGAAAAGATTTAAACTATTATTTTCTTTTACCTGGAAATATTATTTCAACATAAAACGAACAGAAAGTAATTAATAAAACTTTTGCCACAAATTAAGTTTTCCAAAGAAAAGTAAAGAACTCTATTAAACCAAAAATAAGCAAAAATAAAATCAAATAATGTACCAAGTGTGAAACTACCATAAATCAGCATCGACAAATAGATGAAACCCAAAACGAACAGAAATAACAATAAATAACCGAGTCAAATTCAAAACGAGCAGAAATTCACATGTGTAGGGCACAAAACCCCTATACCTTTCCATGGCAAGAACATATTTTGCACTTTACTAAAAAAAATGCAAATGAATGTGCATTGTCAGTTTAATATCCATATACTAATGCTTGTTAATCAAAATGTTAAGATTATTTGATTTATGAAAGTTATACAAGTAAAATCATTTATATTTTTTTCAGTGAAGTGCAAATTATGTTCTGGCTTTGGGAAGGCATATAGGTTTTGAGCCCTACTCATGTCAATTTCTGCTCGTTTTGAGTTTCACTTGGTTATATTTTGTAATTTCTGTTCGTTTTCGGGTTTCATCTATTTATCGATGCTGATTTGTGGTAGTTTCACGCTTGGTAGAATATTTGATTTTATTTTTGCTTAATTTTGGTTTAATGGAGTTCTTTACTCTTCTTTGAAAACTTCATTTGTGGAAAAAATTCTTTTTTAATTAATCTTAAGCATACCAGCTGAATTTGTAACAAGAAATGGGAAACTTCTACTTTCTTTCTGAAGAGTGAAAAGTATTATTTTTTTTAATTTTATTTACTATTTCTTTAACTTGAATTGAATTTCTTGTAATTTCTTTATTTACCTGTAGTCGTAATAAATTTATCTTACTATTTTCATTAAATAAATAGTCGGAAATCTTTCTTGAAGTTTTACCCAAGATTTCTAAGATTTTCTTTCATTCTATTTTCAGTTCTCTGTATAAGTCATTTAATAATGAGATAAACATGTCAGACAGGTGAATTAACTTTCATTTCTTTTTGATAAATAATCCAATGCTTGAAAAATTATTTCTACCTCCCTTTCAGTTGCTATCCCTGTTATCTATACTATATCTTGCCCTAGAAGGGTACATAAGCTTCTTTTGTTCCTTTTTATATTACCAGTCATTAAAGATTCCATTATTTTTAGATATTTTTCACTTTGATTTAATTCTTCGTGTAATAGTTTACACTTATCAACTAAGTTTTCCTTTAAACCATTAGTTATCCTAAGATCAGTTGAGTTCCTTTTTCCCTTTTTTAAATATCTTTCTGTTATTTGTTCCAAAAAGTTTATTTTATCAACACTCAAAGTGACTGAATTTAGTTCTTCTAAGTCTGATCAGAGGGTCGTTAAATTAAAATACCATATAACTTGGTGAACGACATTAATGGGATATATTTGGCCAACATTTCTGACGGCTATCTGGTTATGCATTTCTGCCTCCTAAGATTTATACCTCTTGCAAGCAAGGTCAGCGAGTTAAGTAAGGTCAAAGCCATTATCTGAAACGGGTTGAAATTCTTTCAGTTAAGATCAAGGACTTCTCATGGTTAGTCTCAAATGTTTAGTATTTTCATCACACGATGGAAATATGATGCTATTAGTCGGAAAAAGGTTGACCATCTTACTATATTCATAACTTATGATAATTCTGCCCTAATGACCTCAGATGTGGGAATATGGCACTAACCGCAATTTGTGGGACTCTACCTATTGGCAGATTTTTCCACTATTCAGATAGACAATTTCATACTAAATTCGATGAAACAAAGATTAAACAAAGTACTGCTCAGTCAGTTGATTTGGACGTTGATTGATTTTGCCAGCTTTTGGGGGCTTCTCAAGTAATCTCTTGTGATTTATTTAAACTTTATTTATAGTGTAGATTAGTTTGGTTAAGGGATATGCAGTATCAAGGGTTTGATTTTTTTATCGAGAGATGGGTATTTTATTTTACATACTCATCATACCGTGAGTTTAGAAGAAGCAGAAAAACATAGAATATGGAACATTTCGGCCTCTGAATATTGCCCGAATAATTGTAAGTGGATGGATTTAGTCGTTACCAGTATTGCAGCGAAAAACATGGGACACTTCCGTACTCATTTAATCCAAAAAACTAGCACTATACTATTTAGGTTGTGGAAGTCAAAGGATTTTGTTAAGTGCCGGGAGTCACCGACTTAGAACAGCCGTTTGAAGAATTGACTTTACAGTAAAGTGTCTGCATAACTTATTAAAATCTTGTCGGCCTACCGTCGAGGAATTCTCTTAAAGCTAGGATCTTTATAATTTATTGTTCTTATATTAATTCTTCTTTTGCGAGTACTCTTTTTCTTGTTCAAAATTCGTAACACTAAATTGTAATGAGGTATTAGCCTTCGAGATAATATTTATATTAACCCAATTATTCCCGCAAACAATTTCACTTTGATTATCTTGTGCGGTCTAGGGTAACAGAAGTGCTCATTTCTCTCAGTGGATAGCGATTTGAATTCATTTAATTACTTTCATCCTCTTGATTCGATAATTTCCTTGATTCGATTTAAATTACACTTCCCCCCGGCACGTGGGGGGGGGGGGGTTTGCTTTTATTATATCGTTAATTTTGTTCTAAATCTCAATTTTGGCCGTTACGGAAATTTAATGGTTGTTTATCTTGCCTTTTGTTTCGCTATTTCAGGATTCATTGCTAAAAAGGTTTCAATGGTTAAAAAGGTTGTTTATTCATTTAGGCTGTCTAATATTGACTAAGCGTCTTTTACAAGTTTTTAATTCCTGTAAAAAACACATTTTTGTCTAGTACTGTTAAAACAAAATAAGGCCAGGTTAGGAGTAATTTTTTAGAGATCCTTAATGAATGACATAAACTAAATTGTTTGGGGAAATTTTAACTTCTGATATTTCCTTTGTGTAGTGTGTTGCTTGGCGCTTTTGGACCTTCTCTATTTTATTGATAGAGATTTGTCGACTGAGAAAGACCTCTTGGATGAGACTAGAGACTCACTCATCCTCCAAAAGTAATCATTTCTTGAATTCTAAAAAATGCAATCGAATATTGATTTAGCTTCAAACTCATGGAGTAGGAAAAAGAGTGTATATTCCCAACTAGAATATTTACTAGTGTTTAACAAAAGTTGAATGAATAGTAGAAATTCACTCCAATTCGTCCCGTATTTCAACACGGTAGTGAGTAAGTACCCTTTTGACGCATTTTACTCTACTGTCGGCCATTCCGTTAGAGTGTGAATTTAAGGGGGATGCGTGCAACACATAAAACTACAATTCCTTGACCATTTGATTAAAGTTTTACTTGTGAAGCATGACCTGTTATATGATAAAAGAATATCCATTCCCCCAAACTGCGATATAATTTCCTTCGATATAAATTCCAAATCAGATTTTGACGTAACGTCTTTGTCGGGTGCTAAGACTGTAAATTTACTGAAATGTTCAACCGCAATAATTATAAATTGGTCACAATTTGCAGAAGGTTTGAATTTTCTCGCAGTAATTCCAAAACAGATTTTGACATAAGGTCTTTGACTGGTGCTACGACTGTATTTTTACTGAAATGTTCAAACGCAAAAATTGTATATTGGTCAATGTTTCTGCAGAGTTGCAATTTTCCCGTCGTATCAGGAGACAAAACGAGGAAGGGATGACTAGGGATATTATTTTCTCCAAGAGTAGGGTACATAACACTAACTTTATTTCTTCTCATACAGAGGCCACTATTCTTTACTGTCTCTTCAACCTGGCAGTTTAAATACTGATTAAACTTATTTTAGGTTTTGACTCCTCCCACGTGGGCCTCTAACAAAGGCTTGAATGCATAAGGCTAATGATTTTACTATTTATTTTTTTCATAAAATGATCTTAAATTGATATATCTGCTTTCTTTTACTGGAATCATTTATAGCATATGATAAACCATCCACTAGAAGCAAATGGAGATCTCTCAACCATTTTACTACAAGAGGATCTCCTTCCTTTCCCAAATTCAAGATTCTGCTTCGGTTTTAGTTTAAACTCTACCAGGAATTACAAGTCTTGGAAATCTTGCGATTCACCCTCTTTGTGTCTGGATCCGTGGGTGGCGGATCCATCCAAATTTTCTGTGCCAGAACTTCCTTCATGAGTACTGGTCATAGCAGATTCCACCACCAGAACCTGCCCTCCCAAGAAACCAGTTCACCCCCCCCCCCCCCCTGAAACCAATCCACTTTTGTATCTACATGTGTTTGGATGACTCTTCCTATCCTGACCTCACCCAGTTTGCCGTGGATATACCCGGAGGTCAAACATGTATACCTGCCATGCCTATTCCCTCGCACACAGGGAAGATCCCTCTCAGTATTCTTAGTTCTGAGCTCTCCCCTTTATCGATGTCTGATAGTCCCGTGAATGCTCAGACAGTCTAAAATTGATTCACATCCCTCAAAAGGCCTAATCAACTCCGTCTGACCTGATTATTTTTCAGAACCTCCCTTAAGCCTTTCAACTGTTTGATAAGTACTTTGGGCAGAATTTAAATTTTCACTTTTACCATTTCACTAATTGCTATTCCAATCTCAGGATCCTCTGTTTGGAACGTTTTTCATTTCCTCCTTACATATTCCAAAAAATTTCGATTGAGACTTCATCTTCTAATAGTGTCAAATACTATACTTCGAACTCTATACTAGACCGATTTTGCTGAACAAATTCCAAACTGAGGCAGCTTAAGTGATCAGCAGGATTTCTACTGGCGCTAATATGGTGATCAATGTATAAATTATTACCTAAAATGACCGAAATCCGATATAATTACTAATGAAGATCCGTTGCTCTCTTTAGATATGTAAGAGCAGCGCCATCTACAACATTGTGGGTTCTCGCGGCTGCTAAATACCCCTTTTGAAAATGTTCTAATCTTTATACTAACACAAAGAATTCCCTATTATGGTTATCAAATCTAGAGGCTTCGTCATTTATAATATTAGAATAGGTTACTACTATCAGAAATCAATTAGTTTTCAAACATGGTTACATTGAAATTGAGGCAGTACTCTTTTCCTATGCGGTTAAACAAATCTAAAATTACTTCTCTCTTTCAGTGTATTTTATAAAAAATACAATTAGGGTTTGAAAGTAGCGTCTTTAACTTCTCAAAGGCTTTCATTTGTCCTGGACTAAAAATAAAAGGAATATTCTTTCTGGTTAGATGAATCAATTGTTTGCATAGCTTTACATTATTGTAGAAAACTCCCCAGTAATAACAAGTTAGGCCTAGAAATGACTCATTCCTGTAATACCTATAGGTGTTCTAATCTTCTTTTGGAATCTAGTTCATGGATTTGTGGTTTCATTCCCTTTGTGGAGTCGCGGAAACCTAACAAGTATCATTCTTCTAGAAAAATTGAGACTTGTCAAGATAAGTCTGAGATAAAATTTTATATCTTGGTGTGAACATAGTTCAATTTGGTTTCAAATGATCCTCATAGGTCCCAGAAGTATGGATTGTTCAATCGATATTTCAGGCCCTCATACCTGGTTTAGGAATTCAACAAAGGTGCGAAGTGAGAAAACTGACCCTTGTGGCACGCGTTTAAGCACACAAGAAATTCTCTACGTATATTTCCTACTAGAATCAATGCTAGTGTTTAGTAAAAGTTGAATGAATGGTAAAAATTAATTCCAATTATTTCCATTTGTTTCATCATTGTTGTGAGTAAGTACCCTTTTGACTCATTTTACTCTGTGTTTGGCCATCCTATTAGAGTGGCAATTTCAGGGGGATGAGTGCAAGATGTTAATTGTAATGCTTTGACCCTTTCATTAGAGGTTTTACTTCTGAAACATGATACGTTATATGATAAAATAATATCATTCCCCCCCACATTGTGGTATGATTACCTTTATTATAAATTCCAAAACAGATTTTGCGTAATGTCTTTGGCTGGTTCTACGACTGTATATTTACTGAAATGTTCAACTACAAAAATTAAATGTTGGTCACAATTTTCACAAAGGTACGTTTTTTCTGCAATACTTCCCAAACAGATTTTGACATAAGGACTTTGGCTGGTGCTAATACTGAATATTTACTGAAATGTTCAACCGCAATAATTATATAGTGGTCACCATTTGCGCAGAGTCGCAATTTTCTCGCAGTGTCAGTCGACCAAACATGAAAGGGGTGACTTGGGAAAATATTTCCTCTAAGATTAGGGTAAATCAAACTAACTTTATTTCGTCTCATACACTGGACACTATCCTTTTCTGCCTTTTCAACCTGGCAGTACATATTTTTAGAAAGACAACATTGCTTTAAATTTTTTAAGATTTTGACCCCTTCCATATGGGCTCCTAGAAAAGGGCTTGAGTGCATGAAGCTAATGATTTCACTGTTTTTTTCGTATTATTATCTTAAATTGATGCATCTGCTTTCTTTTAATAGAATATTCTACAGCGTATAATAAGCCATCCACTAGGACCAAATGATTATCTTTCAACAATTTTAATACTAAAGGATCTTTTTCCTTTCCCAAATTTCTGGTTCGGTGTTAGTTTGAGCTTTACTCGAAATTACAAATATTGGAAATTTTTCAGTATCCTGTGATTTACCCTTTTCGTGTCTGGATTTGGGGATGGTAGACCCATCTGAATTTTCGGTGTAAGCACTTCCTTCGTGAGTACTGGTCTTGGTAGATGCCATCGCTAGAACCTACCCTCCAAAAGAACCAGTTTCACTCCCCCCTGAAACTGTCCCGCCTTCGTGTCCACATGTCATTGGACCAACTCCTCCTGTACTGACCTCACCCAATTTGCCATGAATAGACCCGGAGGTCAAACATCTATCCTTGCCGGGCCTGTTCCCTCTCATAGAGGGAAGATCCCCCTCAGTAGACTTATTACTGAGTTCACTCCAATCTTGATGTCTGGTAGTTCCGAGAATGCTCAGACAAAATAAAATTGATTAACATCCCGCAAAGTGCCCAGTGAACTCAGTTTGGACTGTTTTCCATTCCCTCCTTTAAGCCTTTCATCTTTTTTATAAGCACTTTTGAGGGAATTTAAACATCCATTTTCAGTATTTCCGTAATTGCTACTTGAATCTCAGGATCCTCTGTTAGGAATTTTTTCTTCATTTCCTCCTCACTTATTCCAAAAAATATTGGGACCTCATACCCAAATGGTGCCAAAAACTCTATTTCTAACTCATCGAGATTTATAGACCAATTTTTCTGAACAAATTTCAAACTGAGGCGACATAAGTAATCAGCAGGATTTATTCTGGCGCTAATATAGTTCTAAGTGTATAAACTATTATCTAAAAGGATAGAAATACGATATAACTTCTAATGAAGATCCTTTGCTCTCTTTAGATATTTGAGAACAGTGCAATCTACAAAATTGTGGGTTCTTGTGGCCTATAGTTACCTCTTTTGAAAATGTTTTAAATTTTTTACTAAGGCAAAAGGTTCCCTATTATGGTTATCAAATCTAGTGGCTGCTTCACTTACCACAGTTTTCTCACATATTTGTATTAAAGGTGAGGCTATGATCTTATCCGATACGTTTGAACAAAGGTAGAATTCCTTGTCTCTATCGGTGAATTCAGAAAAATACTGTTAAGTGTTGAAAGTTGTGTCTTTAACTTCTCAAAGACTTGAATTTGTTCTGGACCGAAAATAAAAGAAAAATTTTTTCCGATTAGACAAATCAAATGTTCGTGTAACTTTGCAAAATCATCCAAATTACCGATAAAAACCAGTTAGACCTAGCAATGACCAAATTCCTTTATAATTTGATAGTTTTGTCAAAATATTCTTTTATTGATTAATAAAGAACTTGAACTTGAACTTAATAAGCTTCGTTGACATCCACTGTCAAAAAAACGTTTAACAAAATTATGGTCATGTCCTGGATGCTCAGGCGAAGTGTCTTCCTTCATGCATTTTAGGGAGAATTATTATGTATCTTATTTGTAATGCTGATGACATTTTTTATCTCAGCCGTACGTTCCAGCGCACTGAGAATAATTTCAAAATCCTCAAAGATAAAATATTCAAAAATCGGGCTGTGTTCCATTCCTGAGAAAACCGAAGTTGTCCTTTTTAATGGGCGAAACCCCTCTATTTCTCTCCTAAAACTGGAGGCTCTCTTCTTAAATACGTAGACTCTATTACATACCCGAACCATTAAATTGGCAAATCTATCCGCCACAAGCGTCATTTCCTGATTTCTCACGTTGAGCGTAAAATTAGCATTTCTTTTGCTTTAATCATAAAAAGGAAACTACGTTTCAAGCGTTACCTTCTAGCATCCACTTACAACGCCAAAACCCTTCCAGATTTGCTTTACATTGCTCCTTTTTAAAATTCTTTACAGTTTAAGATAAAAAGCACCTACGATCTAATCTTCTTAAGATTTGCTGAATACCTTTTGCATTTGCCCACTTGGAGAAGAAACCGTAAATTATTCATTAATATAAGCTAACTGGCCCTAACATTAGAATTAATATATCTATATCCCATTTTCAAAGTAATCGATTTGTTCACAATAGTTTGTTTGTATTAATGTAATGTATGAAATGAAATTTGTTTTGTAGTATATTTGCATTTGCAATGTGTGTTTGGTTTTTTTTTTCTCTCTATCTTTTTGTTACTTTAGTGAGTACTCCGTCTATGTAACCTTTTTTGGCGGGAAATAAAAAATTAATAATAATAATAATAATAAATATGGTCCGTAATTTCAGTATTCCTCATAAAAGTACAAGAGTTCGACTCAATGTTATTTTCAGGTAACGCAATATAATAAATATTGTCATCCAAATTCGAAGAAGATTTCATGATTTTATTTTCAGGCTTGGGACTTCAACTGGGTCCCTCCTAACGCTTTTTTTTTAATAGGGTTAGGGGCTGTACAATTATCTGTGGCATGACGGGATTCCTGGCATCTTATACACGCTGATGGTTGGCATAAATCTCTTCTAAAATGTCTGAACTTCCCACATTTAGCACAAGCTGGAGTTTGCCGGTAATCTATTCTAAAATATTTACATTTTCCACATTACAAACATTTTTTGGAGTGCGATTATAATTGACTGTGTCTGTGAATTTTACTCTGGAGTTAGCCCTTTGTTCTCCAGGGGAAGACTTGTGTCTCTAGTCAACCCAGGCTAACTAAATCAATAGATTCAAATCTTGTTGCTAGAGCCAACAATTCATCTTTGTGATATGTTGGTTTAGCTTGTTCTAACACTGTCCTTCCTATCAAAGGTAGGATGCAATTTAAAAAATACTCTAACAGTTATGTCATCTTCCTCTACATTGTAAGAATTCTTGGCATAGTCAAGTAACTTTCCCCTAATTAGGGAGAAGAATTTATGGATTAATTCAGAAGGGTTTTGCATGTCGAAAAAGAGTTCCTGGTGTTTTTGTACAGCTGGTTTCTCATGTAAAAAGTCTTAATTTAGAGGTCTTTCTAAACGGCTAGACTTGTGAATTTAGAAACATTAAAACTTGTTCAAAATCTTTGAATTTTTCTCGTGTATAGCAAATGGCTTGATTTATCATAGCGGGTTTACTTGGTTCCAAACTCCGTTGAACTTGTTTAAGAGTTGTAATCCGTGAGTGAATATCATTTGGGTATGTGACGTTGAAGTTTTGCAACTGTGGCGTTAAGATTTAGTGGCACCTGTGGCGTTATGGACCATGCCAATTGTAATGGGGAATATGATAAATTTGAACGCGCCACTCCCTATGGGAGAAAATAAAAATAGATTAACTAATAAATTTGATTTCCTTTGTGAAGTGACTAATTGGGCCGGGGATCCATCAATCCGGGAGTGAAATCATTCTTCGTAAAATTATCAGATTCCTTGGGAGCGTTACCAATTGGAGAACAATTGAACTAGTTATCTACTCTGGGATGCTAGATACAGGCATATAAAATAAGACAACGCAAATAGAAAAGTAATAGATTTATTAGACTTACATATTTAGTTGTACAGCATCGGACTTCAGTAATGCAAACAGATAGACCTCATAGTCAGAATACTTCTTAATAATAATAGGCACGAAAAACACTTCTTCACTACCTTATAACATGAGTTCTGATTCTGAGCAATAATCACTATTTCCCAATTGGCCCAGCTCCTTCGGAGGGCCCGCCACTTTACTCTTATGCTGACAAATTCAAATCATTATGCTGCCAAACTATCCAATAGTTTTTTCCGTGATATTCTGATTTTTAAACATACACATTCCTGAGAGTACTTCTAAACTTCTAAACTAAGTTTTAAACAATGTCCCACTATGTTTTTCAAAATACTTCTGTGAAATTCCAATCCACCTCATTAGTATTGTACTTGCAAAAAAAACCGTACTTTTTTGCTTTTCAGATCTGTCAATAGCGCTTGGAAATATTCGAGACTCTTTTGTTTTGTAAAACAAAGAATGCAAAACTCTACAGAGTACAACAGGGTGTTCTTGAATTAATGATCTTTTGCTTTGAGCTTTTTGAAGGGATATTTGGCTGATAAATAAATGAGAGTTTAAAACGGAATTTCAAACTAAATTAAGGGAGTTTGATTTACGTCGAAAGTGTATTTTAAATGAGATAAATTTTCTTTACATTTTAAGTATATATTGTGCACGGTACATACTACCCGTCCCATTTTTTAATGACGTCCCGTCATTAGGATGCTTGCCCTTAGGTTTTAAAGTATTTTGAAATTTGACTCTATTTGTCCTATACGACTTTAATTGATATTATATTATTATAAGTCTATTTAATCTTAATCAGAAGTGAAATTCTTTCTATATTACCTTTCTTATTTTATCTTATATAGTCTGCTAAATTTTTTCTCTACCGGACTAAGATAACTACTTGAAACTAAGCTACTTACACCAAGATTTTTTTTGTTCTTTCTACATCTAACACTAATAATTCCTATATTTCCAACAATGTTTGGTAAGGTTGGGCTTATTCTACTATTACTAAAATTATTTTTTTCTTTCAAAATTCATCTTTTATAAATTTTTCTATGTCAAGCTAGCTACGGAATAACTATGTTTCCTCTCTTACATTAAATTAAACGAATAATATGACAACACTACACATAACTCTACCTGAAAATCTAGTGATACATACATGAAAAATTTATAACACACAATGTTATGTTTACCATTTTCACTGGTAACAAAAACACTTTCACTTGGATTGTTTGTTATTTAATATTACAATAGATTATCAAATTGTTAAGTTGTCAAAATTAATGAAATGTGATACGAGTTCACACCTATTTTACCACTATACGTGTCTCTTTACGTACTCGCTCTTTTTGATGCGAATTATGGTTCTTCACTAGTATCGTCTTGTTGAAACAAAGTTTTAAAACACTCATATGTAGTTTCCTCACAGATTAGTTTGAGTATGGATACGTTCATCTCGGACGAAGTGATTCTTCTAGTTATCAAACGGGAAATGATACTTTTGGTTACAGGTATGTGGGATTTTGCCATTAGAGTTCATTCTCACCTGCTGTTTTTGGATAGTTCGTAGTGTGCTTTATTGTTAAGGGTTTGAGCACTGGGATTGCGTTGATGTCAGAGTGTTTGTCTATTTCGTAGCATTTCATTCTTGGGCTATCTTTAATTACATAGAGAATATATTTCTCGTGTAAAATTGTTCCTTCACGCACTTAGGGATTATAGTTCATGAAATTGATCGTGCATGGCTTGTACCCATTAGTTTTTATGGGGACTCCTTGGTAAATCATAGGGGAAATGATGCTTGAATTTGGAATGGGTCAACATCAAACTTTAGTAACTCCTTTAACATATTGTCTTTAACTTTTGGGAGGAGTACATTGTCACTCAGGGGTTATTCATTGGGATTATTTTGGTTTCTATGATTCAGTGGTTGGATTCCAAGTCCACATTTCAAAACTTATCTCGTAATATTTACGGTAATATCGTCTAATGTCTCCGTAATCTCGTAATGAAGAAATGTTCGTAGCGGATTTAACATGTGAATCATCGACTTGAAAAATTCTGCTGAATTGGGTTCATCAACACGCTAAACACGTTTAATTGGGTTCATTAGTCTTATTGTCAAGGATGATGTATACACTTACATCTTATGCTAGATATTGGGATTCTCAGGATTGTTATGTTTATAGTTCGATAAAGCACTGGATACTGAGATTTGTTAGATAGTGTTACCTGATACATAAAATGATTTGTGATTGAGGAAAATTATTCTTCGTCAAACGATCATCGTTTCCTTGATCAAAGGGTATCCGTAATTTTGTAGGCGAAGTTGGGATGAGAGTTTCTTGGGATTTATGGGGAGTACTCTTCGTTGGTCGAGATGTGATGAAAATAGGTGCTACTGGGCTATATTTGCCCTGGTCTATGCATTGTCCTGATTAGTTTCTGATATGCCGTTCCAATTCCTGAAATAAAATAACTCGGCAGAATCACACGTTCTTTGAAACGAGTAGTCATAATACAAATAGGTCGTGTATCGATTGGGTACATGAATTTTACACTACAAGACAATGTTACACAAATACACTAACATTATTACACATACATTGATTTTTAACGAAAGGACATTTTTATCATGTTGGTTGAAATATATATATATGAAGTTTTCATTTGGAAATCTAAAACTTAGAAATTTTTTTCTAAGTTATTATAATATAATGATGATATGAGAGATTAATTCTTATAAAGTGAGGTCTCTTATTGTGCTCTTTAGCATACGCTATTACATACACTATATTTAAATTTCTTTCAACACTTAATTAATTTTACATGTGTTTAAAATAATCGTTTAAACATAGTTTGCGCTACATCATTAAATTTGAGGTCTAATTTTACAATATATTTCATACCTGCATTGTTCACGAACGTCCGTGCTGGTTAGTAAACACATGTTGCAGCGTCATAGCCACATGGTTTTACGTAAACGACACTACATGGGGGGAACTAAACATAGCAAGGACGAGTGGAGACCTCTATACCCACTTGTTTTCTAATGTCTTCCCTTTTTCTTAGCCTAGGCGTTTTCATGAGGTTCCGGGTTTAACTTTTGCATTTCTGCTGTTTCCCCGTGTTCTTCCTTTGGAATTTGCCTGCTTACCCTCAAAATTCTTTCATAATTGAAAGTCAGTAAGGCTCTCATAGTCAAGGAAATCGCGAATACGACACATACAGTCAGTAGTATGTTCCACCAGAAATTGGTAAATAGGGGGATTTGGGAGTCTAATGCTTCTCTTATTTTTGTAAGTGGCAACGTTCCTTTATTCTTTTCTATTTTGGACCATATTGAGGTTTTCATTTCCTCACTCTCTATATTGGGAATAGGATACGACAGGTTGATTGCCCTAAAATTGATTATTTTAGGACTTATTATATTTGTACTCGTGGTAATTAACGGCGCTTGAACTGTTGATTCTTTAGTTACAAGTCGACATCCTTGTTTTATGGTTATCGTACCCACGTCTTGTAATAGCAATTCGGTCCTGTAACTTTGATCCATTTTATCTGTATTATTATAGCAAGATACAGTTCCAACGGTTTCTCTTGGAACAGAAAATAACCAAAGGTCATTTCTAAGGTGTATGAATATTTCTCGTTTAGTATTTCTTATCAAGGCTTCGTTCAGCTGGACTGGATACATCGTACTGGAATGGTACGGGTAAACCTTTAATATTAAAGGAAATTTTTCAAACTAATTATATGCAATGTGACTTTTTAATTAGAATTTGTTTTCGGGAACTGATATATGTTGAACAGACGGTATCAGACGGTTTTGATTCGTACGAAGCTTTGATATATGTTGAAAAAAATTTCTACAGCATTTTTATAGTTGTATGATTTTTACTTGTGAGCTAAGAGTTTTAAAATTATTATTCCTTTATGACGCCTATCCATTAAAATCTCTTAATCCTGTGCTGACCAAGGGTAATTCCATCTATCAGGCTTTTTAACCGGTCTACCTGACTGTGTCGTTACTTTTTCTTCGATTTCTTGCGGTTTTTTCTTTTTCGGTTTTGCTAGGGATATAAGATCAAACTTTTTGTA
>JAQQPU010015270.1:0-12906 GCA_029168905.1 Artemia sp. Kazakhstan ARC1039
TAAACCCTTAACTATAAGTAAACTAAACTTCAACTCTAAGTAAAACTCTAAGCTAAGACTCTAAGGTGGAACTCTAAACTCTTAACTAAACTAAACTAGAACTTCAAAAACTCTAAGCTATGACTCTAAGATAAAAACTCTAAATTCTTAACTATGACTAAACTAAACTTCAACTTCAACAAAAACTCTAACCTATGACTCTATGATAAAACTCTAAACTCTTAACTAAACTAAACTAGAACTATAACAAAAACTCTAAACTACGACTCTAAGCTAAAAACTCTAAATTCTTAACTATAACTAAACTAAACTTCAACTCTAACTATAACTCTAATCTAATACTCTAAGCTAAAACTCTAAACTCTTAACTAAAACTAAACTAAACTAAAACTCTAACAAAAACTCTAAGCTAAGAATCTAAGCTAAAACTATAAACTCTTAACTAAAACTAAACTAAACTATAGCTTCAACAAAAACTTTAAGCTATGAATCTAAGCTAAAAAACTCTAAACTCTTGACTAAAACTAAACTAAACTAGAAATCTAACAAAAACTCTACGCTAAGAGTCTAAGCTAAAATCCTAAACTCTCAACTAAAACTAAACTAAACTAGAACTCTAACTAAAACTCTAAGCTATGACTCTACGGTAAAACACCAAACTCTTAACAATTACTAAACTAAACTTCAACTCTAACAAAAACTCTAAGCTAAGACTCTAAGCTAAAACTCTAAACTATTAACTAAAACTAAAATAAACTAAAACTTCAACAAAAACTCTAAGCTAAGACTCTAAGCTGAAATTCTAAATTCTTAACCAAAACTAAACTAAACTAGAACTCTAACTAAAAACTCTAAGCTAAGACCCTAAGGTAAAACACCATACTCTTAACTAAAACTAAACTAGAACTCTAGCTGAAACTCAGAGGTACAAAATCAAACTCTTAACTAAAATTAAACTAAACTAGAACCCTAACAAAAAACTCTAAGCTACGACTCTAAGGTAAAACACCAAACTCTTAACTAAAACTAAACTAGAACTCTAACTGAAACTCTAAGGTAAAACACCAAACTCTTAACTAAAACTAAACTAGAACTCTAATTGAAACTCAAAGGTAAAAAAAAATAAAACTCTTAACTAAAATTAAACTAAACTAGAACTCTAACAAAAAAACTCTAAGCTAAAACTCTAAACTCTTAAATAAAATTAAACTAAACTAGAACTCTAACAAAAACTCTAAGCTATTAACTAAAACTAAACTAAACTAGAACTTCAACAAAAATTCTAAGCTATGACTCTAAGCTAAAAACTCTAAACTCTTAACTAAAACTAAACTAAACTAGAACTCTAACTGAAACTCAAATGTAAAACTCTAAACTATTAACTAAAACTAAAATAAACTAGGACTCTAACAAAAACTCTGAGCTAAGACTCTAAGCTAAAATTCTAAACTCTTAACTAAAACTAAACAAAACTAGAACTCTAACTAAAACTCTAAGCTAAGACTCCAAGGTAAAACGCTAAACTCTTAACTAAAAGTAAACTAAACTAGAACTCTAACTGAAACTCAAAGGTAAAATATCAAATTCTTAACTAAAATTAAACTAAACTAGAACTCTAACAAAAACTCTAAACTATGACTCTAAGGTAAAACTCTAAACTCTTAACTAAAACAAACTAAACTAGAACTCTAGCAAAAACTCTAAGCTAAGACTCAGCTAAAACTCGAAACTCTTAACTAAAACTTAACCAAACTATAACTTAAAGTAAAACTCTAAGCTATGACTCTAAGCTAAAACTCTAAATTCTTAAAAGTAACTAAACTAAACTTCAACTCTAACTAAAACTCTAAGCTAAGACTCTATGGTAAAACTCTAAACTCTTAACTAAAACTAAACTAAACTAGAACTCTAACAAAAACTCTAAGCTATGACTCTAAGCTAAAACTCTAAACTCTTAGCTAACTAAACTAAACTAGAACTCTAATTAAAACTCTAAGTCTAAGCTAAAACTCTAAACCAAAACTAAAATAAACTTCAACAAAAACTCTAAACTAAGACTCTAAGCTAAAAACACTAAACTCTTAACTAAAACTAAACTAAACTAGAACTCTAGCAAAAACTCTAAGCTGAGACCCTAAGCTAAAACTCTAAACTCTTAAGTAAAACTAAACTAGACTAAAACTCTAAGCTAAGTCTCTAGGGTAAAACACCAAACTCTTAACTATAACTAAACTAAACTAGAACTATAACAAAAACTCTAAGCTAAGACTCTAAGCTAAAACTCTAAACTCTTAACTAAAACTAAACTAATTTAGAACTCTAACAAAAACACTCAGCTAAGACTCTAAGCAAAAACTCTAAACTCTTAACTAAAACTAAACTAAACTAGAACTCTAATTAAAACTCTAAGTCTAAGCTAAAACTCTAAACTAAACTAGAACTTCAACAAAAAACTTTAAACTAAGACTCTAAGCTTAAAACACTAAACTCTTAACTAAAACTAAACTAAACTAGAACTCTAACAAAAACTCTGAGATAAGACTCTAGGCTAAAACTCTAATTTCTTAACTAAAACTAAACTAAACTAGAACTCTAACAAAAACTCTCTGCTAAGACTCTAAGCTAAAACTCTAAAATCTTAACTAAAACTAAACTAAACTAAAACTCTAAGCTAAGTCTCTTTGGTAAAACACCAAACTCTTAACTATAACTAAACTAAACTAGAACTATAACAAAAACTCTAAGCTAAGACTCCAAGCTAAAATTCTAAACTCTTAACTATTACTAAACTAAACTAAAATTCTAAGCTAGGTCTCTAAGGTAAAACTCCAAACTCTTAGCTATATGTAAACTAAACAAGAACTCTAACAAAAACTCTAAGCTAAGACTCTATGCTAAAATTCTAAACTCTTAACTATTTCTAAACTAAACTTCAACTCTAACAAAAACTCTCAGCTAAGTCCCTAGGGTAAAACTCCAAAGTCTTAACTATATCTAAAGTAAACTAGAACTCTAACAAAAACCCTAAGCTAAGACTCTAAGCTAAAAACTCTAAGCTCTTAACTAATACTAAAATAAACTTCAACTCTAACAAAAAATCTAAGCTAAGACTCTAAGCTAAAACTCTAAACTCTTAACTACAACTGAACTAAACTAGAACTTCGACAACAACTCTAGGCTATGACTCTCAGCTAAAAACTCTAAACTCTTAACTAAAACTAAAATAAACTAGAACTCTAACAAAAAACTCTAAGCTAAGACTCTAAGCTAAAATTCTAAACTCTTATCTAAAACTAAACTAAACTAGAACTTCAACAAAAACTCTAAGGTAAAACACCAAACTCTTAACTAAAACTAAATTAAATTAGAACTCTAACAAAAACTCTAAACTAAGACTCTAAGCTAAAAAACTCTAAACTCTTAACTAAAACTAAACTAAACTAAAATTCTAAGCTAGGTCTCTAAGGTAAAACTCCAAACTCTTAACTATATGTAAACTAAACTAGAACTCTAACAAAAACTCTAAGCTAAGACTCTAAGCTAAAACTCTAAACTATTAACTAAAACTAAACTAAACTAGAACTTCAACAAAAACTCTAAGCTATGACTCTCAGCTAAAAACTCTAAGCTCTTAACTAAAACTAAAATAAACTAGAACTCTAACATAAAACTCTAAGCTAAGACTCTAAGCTAAAATTCTAAACTCTTAACTAAAACTAAATTAGAACTCTAACTAAAACTAAACTAAACTAGAACTCTAACAAAAACTCTCTTCTAAGACTCTAAGCTAAAACTCTAAAATCTTAACTAAAACTAAACTAAACTAAAACTCTAAGCTAGGTCTCTAAGATAAAACTCTAAACTCTTAACTACATGTAAACTAAACTAGAAGTCTAACAAAAACTCTAAGCTAAGACTAAGACTCTAAGCTTAACTTTGCCCGGAAACGATTTGGTTAATGACTCAATAATCCATGAAAGTGACAAAGTTCCTGTTTTTTCAAATCTTCACTGACAAAAACCATAAAAACATCCATAAATGTGACAAAATTCCTGTTTTTCAAATTCTCACTGACAAAAACCATAAAACATCCATGAAAAACATCAAATAAATCGACCAACACACATAACCATCCATGAAAACAGACATAAATGTGACAAAATTCCTGTTTTTTCAAATTCTCACTGACAACAAACAGACATAAATTATGTAAAAAAAGTTGTAGGTGGCAGCAGGGGTGAGTCTTGGGAGTAGCAGCTCCCCTTCTACTCACGCTCCTCCTCCATCTCAATCTATTCAAAGCCTCCCTTTTTACGCCCGCCCATGAAGTTCCCATTTCCTTTAAATCTTTCTTTATGACGTCCTCCAACCCCAGACGAGGACAACCTGCTTTCCGTTTAGCCCTAGACGGTTGGCCGAAAAGAACAGTTTTCGGCAATCTGTCATTCTTCATCCGCAAAACGTGCCCTAGCCACCTCAACCTTTCTTTCATTATAGCCCTAGAGAGCGGTATTAAACCACATTTTTCGTATAGCCTATTGTTTGAAATATGGTCAGTCAGCCGTGTACCCAGAAAATTCCTTAAGCAATTTCTCTGGAAAACATCTAGCAAATTTTTATCCGCTTTTTGGAGCACCCATGCTTCAGAGCCATATTTGACCACTGTCATCTCTGTAGCTTCTAATATTCTAATCTTGGTTTGCAGATTTATGTTCCTTTATTCCAAACGTTTTTCAACTGTGAAAAAAAACCTGAGCCTTGGCTATTCTACTTTTGACATCTTCACTGCTCTAACCATTTTTACTAATAATACTACCAAGGTAAGTGAAGCTGTCCACCTGATCAATCTTTTCATTACCCAACTTTACCTTTTCATCTTCACTTATTCCTAGCCTTAGTGACTTAGTCTTTTTAACATTAATTTTCAAACCTATTCTAGCACCCTGAACTCGCAAAACCTCTAAAACTTACGCATTTAATATATGCTATGTTTTATCCCCCACTCCCCTAATGTGCAAATATATAGCCCAAATTTGTTTTTAAACTATTATATATTCATCCTATTTTGTTTTATTTCATTAGCATTAACCAAACTTGACTTCTTTCGTGTATAGCGCTGTGTTATATATAATGCATAAGTACCTTTCCTACCTACATTGGCCTGGCTAATGTCTCTATAATCACCACTCTTAATTTTATTATCTCTTTTGTACAGGGGTTTAATCAGGGTTTTCCTAAACTTGCTAGGTTCTTCCCCCTTTTCAAAAATCATATTCATAATCTTCTGTAACTTATTTCTAACCCCATAGCCACCATATTTAAAAAACTTATTTACCACACTATCAGCACCTGGGGCCTTATTATTTTTTTATCTTTTTAGTACTTTCGCTAATTCTTCCTCACAAAATAAACCTTCCTTCACATCAGAGGTGTCCAAAAAATTTCATTTTCCTTTATATATTTTCCTGTAACTCAATCCCGGTTTAGCATATTCTGAAAATTCTGCCCATCTCTCTTTAACTCTTTCCTTATCACTAATTGTGGCCATTTCTTATCTTAACTGGGACAAGTCCAGATTGACTAGCCTCTCTCAATTTATTAACATGCCAGTACAATTTCTTACTATTATGCCGTTTATCTTCCAGATCCTCTGTAGTTTTATCCATGGTCTCCACTTCACACCTGCTTAGTTCATATCTAGGAGTGTCAAAGAACGGAAGAAAAAATGTTTGACTCTGTTGGATTTGAAGTTTGAACCCAGCAATCCCAAAGTTCGCGGGAGCCCTAATGTGCAGAGTATAAAAATAATATCGGTAGACCTGAAATGGAGTCTGAAAAACGGCCAACAGTTTTTCTTTGAAACGACTTGAGTTAACAGAGCTTCGCAGATCAAAGGAAAAGCTCATCTACAAACAAATACTTAGCACACACACCCCCTGAATATGAGACTCAAAAATAAGTAAAATATCTATATTTTTATGGTAAAAACACGGTAACGAGCCGGCGTTAGATCAACAAAATGTTTTTGCCACCTAAATGTTCAGAAAAATTCGCTTAATCGTATATCCGAAATCAGCTGAAATCGTCCGTGCAGTAATGGGCCTGTTTTCAGAGAAAAAAGAGAAAGGGGGGGTCTCAAATTTAAGTTTTTGCAATATTTTCTGGATTGAAAGGATATTTCCTTCTAATTAAAGTCCAATGAGACCGAAAATAACGTCCTAATCAGAAAATTCCATTCTTAGTACCCCATTTCCACCTTAAGCGAGTTCAGGGGGGGATGAAAAATCAGAGTCTTAATGAGTGCAGTTGGATTGAAAGGTGATCTTCAATTAATTCAAGCCTGGGTAGACTGAAAATGATATCAGGATTGAAAAATTCAATAATTTAGTACCTCATTTCCACCCTAAGGAAGGAAATAGGGGTGAAAGTTCCCTTTTTGCTATTGACCGACTTTTGGTTTTAGCGATGCTTCATTGCAATTTCACGCCGGTGAACTCGAATATGAACTTGTATTGGGATTGTATATCAGTCTCAACCTGATTTCAGAGGTGGAAGGGGGTAATTTTACTTACAAGGATATATTTTGCTGGAAGTTTATTTTTATTATTTTTTTCCAGGGCTAAAGAGTGCAAATCTGAACATAAGATATTCTTCCAATTCTATTTAAGTTCTGTTTCTACTCTCCCGTCCTTACTTTCACCCTTACCATCACCCTTTAGCATACCCTTTTGAATAAAACACAAATGCTTAATCAGATTGGTTAATCAAATAACGGTCAAAAAAAACGTTGAGGCAACTTTTTCCATGGCACTGGCTACAAGCATTAGTACAGATAAGGTTACTCTTTTGGAAAATGCGCCGTCTGAGCTGAAAAAGTTTTCATTCTTCCAAGCGAGCTTGGTGGCAGAAGTGAAATGATGGTAGGGTACTGTTTTCCATTTGTTCGCTTTCGATGAGGGTGATCTTTGACGGTCAGCCCACTTGCCTAGCAGTAAAAAATGACGTCAGCTAATGCAAAACACATCTGCATAAAAGCTACATAAGAAGAAGCTACCGCTGCGTAAGTGGACGAAGTGCCCCATCTTACCGAATAAAGTAGACAACCGCCGTCCAGGATATAGTGGCATGTCTATCGTGGCACCAATTAAGTAGCACAACCCAGGTTTGTGCTACTTCAATACTGAACATGAGAAGACGCTTCTGCCCGTCATTGAATCGAGTATTTTCATTCTTAACTGTTATGCCACATCAACGTTCACATTTGATGCTGCTCCTACACCTGAAGTAATGCATAACAGATTCTCAGCATCTCGCTTATCCCGAATGGACAAGCGACCAGTGTCATTTTCAGGGACACCAGATTTGAATTAATAGGAAACGACGTTTCAATCCGGAAAATACTGCAAAAAATTAAATTCAAGATCTTTATCCTCCCCTCCTCCCTCTTCTCAGAGGCAACACTATAGTGTTGTCAATTCAATTCAGTCTCTTCAGTTAATTCAGTATAGTGTTGTCAGTACTAATTCAGTCTCTGAACTGGAAAGAACTAGTTTTTGAAGCCAATCGGATTAACTTTTATGCTTTGTTATATTTCGCAATTGCGATTGAGTGCATCACGATAAATCATTTGGATAAGTTGTTTGTTGTACAGATAGCTGTAGTGGATTTCAAATCCACTCGGATGCATTAGTGAGGCTCGGCCCTCACTCAAAGATAAGTCTTTTTGTCTTGTTTATCGGCTCATTCTAATCAGATTTTTAACAATTATGCAGCGTTTCGAGCAGTTTGATGTTGCGCTGGCTAAATTCAAGAACTATCCCCTTTGGCCAGGAAGAGTGATTCAGCCTGGAAAGGACTCAAAAAGTAAGCCTACATACCTCCTTTTTTTGCTACGGAAGTCACGATGAATTCAGGCTCATTGATGCAAATCTTCAAAAATATGACCCTAAAACGACTGATTCATCCACGCCTGCTGTTAAAGACTCTGCCTGCTGTCAGACTCTTTCGAAGACATTTTTAGCCCTGAAAGCTAAAGGTAAAGTAGGGTCCACCTTGGTTTCTTCCAGCGTTAACCCAATTTTATGAGCAATTAGTTGCTACTGAAGCAAAGCTAGAGAAGACAACAAGTGATTTGCTTGAAAATATAATGCAGAAAGTGACTGAAAAGTTTAATGATGCAAGGTCAATTAAAGAGCCCGCTGAACTAATAATCAGCCAGGTTTATGATGCAATCACACTCAAGTTTAATCCAAAGTTTGCGAAAATTGAGCAGGCTTTAAGGGTCTGAGAACTGAAATTGAGAATCTCAATGACAGAATCATTCGAATTGAAACAAAGCTGGATGATTTTGATCAGGAGTCCCTACTCGACAGCCTTGTATTTCATGGGGCCAAACAGTTACCCAGTGTGGAATGTCGCACGGCAATACTTCAAATTCTGAACAGCAAAATGTCTCTGACTGAACTCTTGCCTTCTGATCTAACCAATGTGTACCGTCTCCACCTGAATAATCAGACCCCACAGACTGAAGAAAGTTCTACTAGAGTTGCTCCGATCATTGTTGAATATTCTAGCAAAGATGTAGCCCGAAAAGTGTTTAAAGCGAAAGCTAGAGTTGCATCTACTGTTATTTTTATATCGGAGTCCCTAACAAAGCGTCGCCGGGACATTTTGAATTCGGCTAAAGACAAGTACGGTCAGCGTAATGTGTGGTCAGATCAGGGTCAGTTATTGTCAAAGCCTAGTGTAGGGTCAACAATAAAGAAAATAAGATCTATTGATGATTGCATTTAGTATTAGAAGCTTTGATTTGTTTGTTTGTTTTTTGTTTTCGTTTTTCTTTTTTTCGTTTTTTTTATTCTTCTGTCTCTACTTAATTTTCATCTTTTTTTGTCCCTTTGTTTCCCTGCTTTTTTTATGTATTTTCTTTTCCTCTTCACTATTCCTTATTTCAGATTTAACTGTTTCGGCCACTATTCCTTATTTCAGATTTAATTGTTTTGGCTTCATTAGTTTATTTCTTTGAATTTGAATTTGTTTCATTCTAGTTCGGGTGACATCTCCTCCTTGGAAGAGCGACTGCTTGAATTTGAAAATTATCCAATAGATTTTCTTAGCTTGATTAATAATTCAGTAGGTTAGTCTAATAGATCACCATCAAGTCCCCATTTTTCAGTTAGTAGTAAATATATATCGGATTTAGATCGAGTATCCAAACGACATGGTAGTTTCTCTGTGTTTCAGCTTAATGTACAGGGCTTTTGTTCTTCATTTGATGAGTTGAAAAAAATAGTGCGTAGTGGCCACCCTGATTTTATTGGTCTTTGTGAGACTTTCCTTGATTTGAAAAATGAATCTCTATTGCATCTCTCTGGGTACAAGATGGAATGTTTAAATCGAAATAGGATGGAAAGAGGTGGTCTTGCTGTTTATGTTTCGGAATGTCTTCCGTACTCTGTTAGACGTGACCTGTATAGAAATGAAGAAGGAATTTTTAAATCTATATTTATTGAGATTAAAACCCAAGCTAAAACTTTGATTGTTGGTAATATATACCGGTTTCCTAGTGGGTCTGTTCCCTCTTTCCTTCAGATTCTTGATAAGGTTTTGGAAACAATCCAACTTCAGTCATGTGAACTTGTCGTTATGGGTGACTTCAATCTTAATTTGTGTGACCGGAGGTCATCCTTGTCCTTGGATTTTCTTTCAACAATGCTCGCTTGTGGAACATTACCTTCTGCATGCATTCCAACTCGCATTACTAACACTACTGCTTCTTTGCTATATAATATTCTTTCATCATTGAAAAAATATTAAAATTTTGTGTTGACGAGTGATATTTCAGACCATTTTCCTGTTTTTTCCACGCATGATTTTCCGATGCTTTGCCAAGGAGGAAGCAAGAAGCTGGTTTTCCTCATATCATCAGGGTTTGCATCTTCTTAGGTCACGGTTGGCGGGTTGTTTGTGGAGTATTTCTGAAAATGAATCTGATTTAGATTCTTTGTTTAGTTCTTTTTATGATTCTTTGAAAGAAGTTACCTTGGATACATGTGTTGCGCCCCAGTCGAATCCGGCATCGAAAAGAACAGCCCCTTTGAATCCTTGGATAACCACGGGACTCCTTAAAACTTGGAGGAAGAAAAATAATGTTTGGAAGGCTTACAGTTCCTCTAAGCCATCTTCTCGTGATTCTCGACTTCAACTTTTCAAAGCTTATAGAAGAGTTTACAATTCGCTTTGCCGAAAGGCAAAATCGTTATTTTATTACAGAAAATTTTCTGTGTGTGGTAAAGACATTAGGAAGACATGGCAAGTAATCAATTCTGTTATCAGGCCATCTTCCGCCTTAAATGTCGGGAACTCATTTTTCTCATTTTCTCCAGAGTTTCAAAGGCTTACCCTGATGTAAATGAAATACATGTATCAAGAGGTTCTCTAAGTAGACATAGGGATCATTACGTTCGATTCCTAGGCATCTTGCTTGACGAAAATCTTTCCTTCGAGCATCATATTGACCTGATTAAAATTAAAGTCTCCAGGAGTGTTGGAATCCTTAGAAAGCTTAAACCCATATTTCCAGGGTCGATTCTTAGAATCTTGTTATTTGGATGTCAACTTTTCTCTCGTCTCTGATGCCACTTTCAAAACATTATGATAAAGCAAGGACTCTTCTTAAGGAAACTAACCGATCTTCACTTAAAGCCTTGCTTGATTTGAAATCTCTCAATTTTCTTTCTTGTTCTTCTTTCATCTTTTTACAGTTGCACGGCCATCTTCCTGCTGCTCTATGTAAAAATATATCTTTTGTTTCTGATCAATCGACTTATCATCTACGCACTTCCAGCAATTTACAGATTCTTCATACTCCATCAATGAGGTCTGATTTCAACCCTTTGACAACTTGCAACAGGATTTGGAACACGCTCCCTGTGTCTGCACGAAGCTGCCACTCGTTTGGTATCTTCAAAAAGTATGTTAGGGATTTTCTAGCTAGTAATTAAGTTGTTTTTTTTATGTTGATCATTGCATTTTATGATTTTTTTTTTATCTTATTATTTTGTTTATCTCAAGGGTTTTTAAAATAGTTCAAAGATCAGATAATTCCGACCCCCCTAAAAAACTATTAACAATATTTTATTCCAAAACTTCAGGAAACACATCCCTGGCCCTAGCTCCATAGCCCAGCCCCCCACTCCTCGACAAAAATATTAACAATATTTTATTCCCAAAATTATGGGAGTTGACCTCTGGCCCTCCAAGGTCCAATCCCCCTCCCCCTCCAACAAAAATTATCAATAATATTTTACTCCAAAACTTAAGGAAGCTTACCCCTGGCTCTCGATGGCCCCACCTCCCCCCTCAAAAAATGTATTAACGATATTTTATTCCAAACTTATGGGGACCAACCCTTGGCCCTCCATGCCTCCCCCCGTACAGAAACGTATTAATGATATTTTATTCCAAAATTTACGGAAGCTGACCCTTTGCCCTTAAGGGCCGGCCCCATCCCCCCACCCTCAAAAAATAAAGAAAGAAAAAGAAAATTTTAACGATATTTTATTCCAAGGATGTTTCATTATAAGGTTTTTATGGAAGAAGCGGCTGTAAAAACTTTGAAGGAGGCTCATTCGACTCGAAATTAAAGTTCGAGTTCTGTTTCTCAGAGTCTAAAAGGATTGGAGCGTAATCAGTCCCCCCCCCCTCTCCTAACGCCCTTCTATCCCAAAACCTGTCCGATTAAAATTTTGACAGTCATTTTGTTAAAAATAGTCGAGAAGTCAAACAACTATAACTCAGGGATTGATAAACCCCCAACAGTCCCCTGGCAAGGTTTTCATTTATGCATGTTTCCCATTCATAAGCATATAAGTTTTTATTAAAGAAAAGAGGGCGTGGTTGATTCTGGATTTCCTGGAAGGACTGCCAGTTGGGCACGGAGATTTGTGAAAACAGAGCCACTACCTGAACATTTTGCACAGCCAGCCCCGTCCACCACTTAGCATCAAACCCGCCCTCTAATATCCTCCCATTAGCAGCGTATGTGTATATGTTACACATACTCTTAAACTGTCTCTTTGCTCTTAAACTGTTTGTGCATGGTTATCACCTACATAACTTTGTAAATTCATTGTCACTTATTGTTTCAGGTCATATAATGAAGGTCGCCTTCAAATTATGTATGCATCTACGGCCTCAAATAAACCCGATCAAAATTTTGAGACAGCTATTTTGTTCAAAATAGTTCAAAGTAAATGGACTTCAAAACAGTCTATTTGGTTCAAAATAGTCCAAAGATCAAATAACTATAACTTATGGGTAGATAAACTTCCAATAGCCGCCAGGCAAGGACTATCACTCAAGTAAGTTTTCCATCGATAACATATACTGCTACTACTACTACGAACAACTCACCGCAGCACCAGCCGCCTGAGGCTAAAACAGCTACGCACGCTCCTCCTCCGTCCCAATTTATTTAAAGCCTCCCTTTTTAAACCCGCCCACGAAGTTCCCATTTCCTTTAAATCTATCTTTATGACGTCCTCCCACCCCAGACGAAGATGACCTGCTTTCCGTTTAGCCCTAGACGGTTGCCCGAAAAGAACAATCTTCGGCAATCTGTCATCCTTCATCCTCACAACGTGCCCTAGCCACCTCAACCTTTCTTTCATTATAGCCCCATAGAGTGGTATTGAACCCCATTTTTCGTATAGCTTATTATTTGAAATACGGTCAGTCAGCCGGTTACCCAGAACAATCCTTAAACAATTTCTCTAGAAAACATCTAGCAAATTTTCATCTGCTTTTCCGAGCGCCCATGCTTCAGAGCCATATTTGACCACTGTCATCACTGTAGCTTCTAATATTCTAATCTTGGTTTGCAGACTTATCTTCCTATTCTTCCAA